>ONZH01022010.1:0-17849 GCA_900303285.1 Rhinella marina | reverse complement strand
AACTGTCTGGAGATGCCCTGTCTAAGATTTTGGACTACTCACTCCTTAATCTCTGGCCTGAAAGCTTTTCTTGCCATTCCTTATTCTACACAATTCTTCTTCTCTCTAGCCTTTCCCTAAACTATCCCTGACAGTAGAACAGAAATTGATTGTGACTGTACACTGTCCCTAAGATCATTTTCTGCCACACACTGCTACACTCATCCATCCTGATTCACAGCCCAACAGAGAATAACATTCTAATTGTTCTGCAATGCCACCTCCCTGCCTGCTGTCCACTGATTATCTCACAGGCTGTCTGTCAGCCTGTCAGCCAATTAGGGCAAGCCTCCCCCCCCTTCGTCACAGGTTCATGTGAATATCCTTATTCTTCCTCCCTCACTTTTTTTTTTCCATCATGCGGACAAATTTTCATGAAGTTCATAACAAACCTGGTTCTTTACAAACTTATTTGCTCATCTCTAGTACAGAGCCATCTTCCCATATCACGAATATAGAAACTCAGCTCTTAAATGTACAGAGCAGCACAAAGAAATGTTTTATTTGTTGGTACTCTACGCTGATTCCACACATAGAAACAGACCATGAAAAACTTGTGCAGAATAACTTTTTTTTATTATTCGTATCACAAATGAAAAAAGTATAGAATGCTGCCTGTACAGAGGACCCAACATCAGAAAAAAAGTTTTATTTAATTTCACCTATTTTAGGTAACATACTTAAAAATCAGACGTAGACTTTACAACAGAAATATATGTTCTGAATAAACAGAGTATCCATGGATACATAATATAAGTAAATGTATGCTTGTCTTTTGCAAATTAACTTTACTTGCTGGCATTCTGAGAATTGATACATAGGAATATGCGGTTATCCTCAGAGACATTTATTTTAATCAGAAAAATAGCGAGACTGATGATTATGAAATGTTACAAAGAAGCAACTTACAGTAATTTAATGAAATTACATTTTAAATGGATTGCATTGTGTTTTTTTCCATTCTCAACATCTGTACAATTTTGAAAATTGCCTATGAATGTTTCAGGATCACAAAAGAAGAAAGATAAGGTGCTTAAACAAATATCTATGCTTGGAATACAAAAGAAAGCATTGTTTAAATTCTAGTTTTCTCATTTCATATTGGTTCATATTAAAGGGGTTGTCTGCAAAAACTGAAAATCTCAGACAAGTCCTGCAATAGCCTAAAAAAAATCTTAAATTCACTCCTTTCTCCAGTGCCATTTTCTGCAGCCTTGGTCCAGTCCCCCTAATGCTGCTTGTTAACAAAGCATCATGTGCTATACAACTGCACGCCACAGTGTACATCAATGACACTGTGACATGCACAATGATGTGTAGGTATACAGAACACCACTACTGCAGTCATTGTCCTTAGCATTAGACTGGGTAAGGCAGCTGCTTACTGTACAGAAGTTCTGGGGTTCAAATGTCACAGAGACTTCGAAAACAATGGTTATGAGAAAAAAACTGAATATTTACTTTTCAGATTTTTTTTCCTTTCACGGTGAAAGTTTTAATTTCATGCAAAGTAGAGATGAGCGAATCTATTCACCGCTTCGTAGATTTGTATCGAATCTTGGAAATTTTCTCCTCGAGAAAAGCGAAGCGAATGTGGATTTTTTCGGGTTCGCTTCGTATTATTCATAAATTTTCGCAAAATTTTGAACACTAACGATACATATGATACGTATTAAACGTACGAAATGTACTCATTCTGCGTGAGGCGGAAAAATGACGATACACCCCCGCAAGAGCGGGAAAGTGAAGATACACCCCCCTAAGAACTGGAAAAAAACAGCCCGCCTACCAGGATCTAACTATTTGCACGTATAGGGAGTGAAGACTCCTCCCTCAGTACTCCACCCTCCTCTGAACCAGTTTAGACCAGCGCTGAACACTGAGCAAGTAGCAAGCATGGCTAAAGAGCTGCGTCCCAACTAGAACCAGATGGCCTTTGGGGATAAGCTCCCTGAACCACCCACACCAGACATCAGGGTGTCATGCTCTGAACTAAAGGCGAGTAAACAACTGACAGTGCCCTTATTCTCCTTACCACCTGCGGAGTTAGCTGTGCATCATGAGGCGGTTCTTCGTCGTCAGGCGGCTGGTGTGTCCCCTGTGGCTGGTGTGGCTGAAGCGTCTGCTGTAGCTCATGCGGCGGAGGTGGCTGGAGCCTCCACTTCACCGCCCAGAGGAGATCCACGACAACACCTTCCATAAGGCATAACCTGATTGTGCCACCATCGGTGATGGCCCATGCGCAGACTCTCTGCGACTATAAAAACGCTGTGGAGGACTGGGTCATCCAGGTACTGGACCACCCTAGACTGGGAGATCCTGCATTGGAACGCCGAAAGGGAACGGTCCTGTGGTTTTCCGTTGAGAGAGGGTCTGGCTTCCTGGCAGACGACGAGGACGGAAAGAAGTATTTTGTGGGCCGCAGGTCGGTGAAACGGCGTACCTGCCACAACCTTGTCACAGCCTGTACGTGGGGGATCAGGTGGAGTACACCCCCATGGCGTCACTGAAAGGCACCTTTGCGACTGGGGTTACCCTCCTTTCTAAGCCCCTGGTACCTACAACAGAACATGAAGTGTGGCCGGATAAACCACCAGGTTCAGGATGCTTGTGCTGCCTTCAGGAGTCCCCAGATGGCGTCCTCCGGTTCAGGGAAAAGCCACAGCCGGAGCCTCTGATTCCTGGACTGCCAGCACCACCACAGTCCTTTCAGCTAGCTCAGCTGACAACTTCATTGTTTACCTTCCAATCCACGGTGATCCACCAATACCAGCTGAAGATAAAGCCAGCAGCAGCCAGGGGAGCTGGGGCTACTTTCCTGGATGCAACCTTGCCTCCACTGCTGCAGCCAGAAGTCCTTACCCCTGCTCTCCCGGCAGGAGGATCTGGAAAAGCGCAAATGGCTGCAGTGCTCACCAGCGTGACCACCACCCAGACCCAGTCAAATCCGACTTCCGGAAGAAGAGGGCAGTGGAGTTCCACCACCACAGGAGGCAGGAGTGTACTCTGATGTCATTCAGCAGCAGTTCCAGTGAGGAGGACTTCAGGTCCCTCATCTGAGGAACCCAACTACTGGCTGAGTGAAGGACACTTCTTGAGGACCTATGGGAGCCACACCATGGACTGCACCTGACAAGTGAGAGCTAGTTGGCATTTTTTCATGTTTGTTTGTTTGTATTGCCCCCGTTTGACTCTCACCCAGATGGACATGGATGTCAGAACTCCCCCCATTCTGCAGAAAAGTCCCAGTTGCGCCTAAGCGTGCCTATTTTCCTTTTTCCCCACTTCTCAAGTTATTTGGGAGCCCCCTTTGCAAAAAGGGTTCTCTATTTGCTGCTATTTTCTATTATCCATGTGGATTACACGTTTCCTGTTTGGATTACAATATTGCCTCACATGGATTACAATTGAATTTGGGACTATGTGTTCCAGACAGTGTTTTATCATGCTAAGGGTCCACGAGGAGAGACTCTAACGTATGCCTGAGCCTTTTATGCTTGCAAATGTGAAATTGATTGCACTAAAATGTTTGCATACTTATGTCTTTGCTGTATTTTACCTACACTGTTTTTACTGGCTCAGCACTTTAGCCCATTGTGTGTATTCTTTTTCAGGTACTGCAATGTATGTGTCCTATTATGCACTTATTGTACAGTGTTTTTAGTAAATTATGCACTTAGCTGGGTAGCTAGCAGTGAGCACCTTATTTTTCTACCTCATATGGACTGCCTCTAAAGACTGCACGCCGTGGCCTAGCCTCGTGCGTATGACACATTCGCACGTCAATAGTACGCTAAGGATTTGTACTCACTTTTGTATACTAATCCTTACGTATTGCGTACTTTTAACTACGCTGACTGTACGTTCGTAATTTGTGCAGGAATGTTCGCAAAACAACGATTGTTTTTCGAACGTAGATTCGACCGAATAAATTTGTTTAAGTATGACTCTTGTCAGAAATTCGGCGAATATTCGGAGAAGCGAATTTTGGATGATTTGCTCATGTCTAATGCAAAGTTATTGTTATTTAAAAGTGAAGCTTTTTGTAACATACTTTTTGTTTGGTATTTTATTTTGAAATATCACAAAACAATATTTGGTATCCCTATATTCATAATAAGCTGTACAATATAATAAAAACACTATTTATGGTGATTGTAAATGACACAATTTCTCCTTCCATTCATTTCACAGATAAGCTATTTATGTAGTGTTATGCCTGTAAAGGAAATAGGTTTTTAAGCACAGAAAATTCAACTTTACCAACTGGGCGAGTCTATAGTGTATTGGTAACTCTTCTGCCTGCCATTCAGTATTTCTGGGGTGCAAATCCTGATGAAGATTCTTTAAATAATTTATTTTTTAAATGTCTAACCCAGCTTCATTATTATTAGCTGCAATGAAGTGAATACTGATGAGGCTTCCAACACTTCTTGGGATTGTGATTTTCCAGTTGGGAGGGAATGGAGAGGCAGAAACCTTATGCTACAGACACTCCCTGTGAGTCATGAGGTTTGGATGGGCAGCACGGTGGCTCAGTGGTTAGCACTGGGGTCCTGAGTTTGAATCTGACCAAGGACATCATCTGCATGGAGTTTGTATGTTCTCCCTATGTTTGTGTGGGTTTCCTCCAGGTACTCCGATTTCCTCCCACACTCCAAAGACATACTGAGAGGGAACTCATATTGTGAGCCCCATTGGAGACACCTTGATGCTAATGTCTGTAAAGGGCTGCGTAATATAGTAGAGCTATATAAGGATGTATAATAAATAAATGTAAACAAAGCTCAGTTCACAGATCATAATTACGCTGGAGTATTGTACTCAGAGTGCACTTCAACTGGTTTACATACATAAGCTTTTGTTTTGTTTTTGTGTGTAACAGGAAAACTCTTTTTAAGGATGCAGCGTATTTAATTTAGCTATTGCAGGACCACCTGCTGAAAGAAAGAAATATTTTATTTTCCCATCAACTTAATCATATGAGGGCTTTTTGTGGGACAAGTGGCACTTTTAAATGCCCCATGCTATGGTACATATAATGTATTTTAGAGGCTTTATCAGTTCTTTTATGGGTAACTGTAAATGCTGTGGGGCAGTATAAATTATATATTAAAGAGGACCTATCACCTCTACTAATCTGTTTTAGTAAATTCTCGTAATCCCCTTGATATAACAATTCTGAAGCATCTTGTTTTACAACTCTGCTTTGTGATATTTCTTTATTACTTCTCTTTGAAATGCTTTAACCCTTTCAGTACCGGAGGTTTTTTCGGTTATACGTTTTAGTTTTGCGCTCCCTGTCTTCAAACAGCCATAACTGTTTCATTTTTCTGTTCACATAGCTGTATGAGGGCTTGTTTTTTGTGGGACAAGTTGTACTTTCCAACTCCACCATTTAATATTGCATATGGTGTAGTGGGAAGCGGGAAAAAAATTCCAAATCAGGTGAAATTAAAAAAAACGCTATTCCGCTACAGTTCTACGGGTTTCTTATTTACAACGTTCGATGTTCATTAAAACTGACCAGTTACTTTCATTCTACTGGTCAGTATGAATCCGGTGATACCTAATATGTATAGTTTTTCCTGCGCTTTGATAGTGATAAAATAATTATAAAGTTGGCCTTTTTTTTTTTGTCATATCTTGACCCCTATAACTTTTTGTTATTTATGTGTACGGAGCTGTATGGGGGCTCATTTTTTGCGGGGCGATCTGAAGTTTTTATTGATACCATTCTGGGGTGTGTATGACTTTTTGATCACTTTTTATTTAATTTAAAAAAAAAAAAAGCAACAAAAAACGGTGAATCGCCATTTGGACGCTTTTTTCCGCCACACATATAATATATAATTTTATATTTTAAAAGTACGGACGTTTTCGGTCACGGTGATACCCATGATGTCTATATTTATTGTTATTTAGGTATTTATTTTTTAATTATACGGAAAGGGGGGTGATTTGAACTTTTATATTTTTTAAAATTTTTTATATATTTTTAACATTTTTTTAAATTTTTTGTGATTATTTTAAAGCTCAAATATGAGCAAATAGATTGAGCAATGAGGGTCTTTTATTTTTGACTTAATGACCAAATTTGCTCATTTCTTATCCTGGCCTGCCATCTAGTGGCCAGAATAAGAATTGCACTTTGAAAGCTGTAAACCTCATTAGCGAGGTTTACAGCTTTCAGATCGTGTACAGACACCCCGATTGGCCACACGGGGTGTCTGTACACCACCCGGAAGCGTACGCTTCCGGGTTAAGACGCAACTAGATGCAGTGATCACGTGTTATCACGGCATCTAAAGGCCTAGGGAGACACCGCCGATGGCGGTAAGTACCCACAAGTCTCTGCTGTTAGAAACAGCAGAGACTTGCTGGCCATGACGTCCGCCGCACGTGCGAGCGGGCGCCATGTGTCCGCATCGCTCCAGCGCCGTACATGTACGTGGTACTGTGGTAGGCGCTGGTACTGTAAGGGTTAATACATTGACAAATGGGGTTTCCATACCCCATGTTAATAAAGTAGATCCCTACACACCCACACTCCCAGCACTGTGCAGTGTCAGAATTTGCAGGGATATACCTCCAGCTGATAACACCCAGTTTTCAATATAGTTATATATTTCGAGGAGTAAATAACCCCGTGGTATGGCGCTGGGTGCGTGTTTAAAGATGGCGCCCGTTCTGTAACGGAGCGGGCGTCATGGCCGCGGGTAAGCTGCTGATTTATACAGCAGACACCCGCGGATCATGTCTGCGACCAGCAGTAATACCGATCGCGGACTTTTAACCCTTCGGATGCCGCGGTCAATCCTGACCAAGGAAGTGGCGATCGGGGGAACAGGAGTATGTATGCAGCAGCTCCTGTCATAGTCAATGACAGGAGGCTGCTGCATAGACTTTCCTATGGAGCCCTTCTGTGTAATAGGGCTCCTTAGGAAAGCATTAAAATCATCATAGACTCCAAAGCTAATGCATTGGAGTCTATGATATAAGCAATCAGATGATTGCTTGTAATAGTTCCCTATGGGAACTATAAAAAAGTGTAAAAAATTAAATAAAGTTTAAAAAAAATAAAAAAACATAAAAGTTTAAATCACCCCCCTTTTCCCAAAATAAAAATAAAAGTAGTAAAAAAAAAATACACAACATGGGTATAGCCGTGCGAAAACGTGCATATTATAAAAATATAAACATTTCTTTCCCGTACGGAACACAGCGAAACTGAAAACAGCGTCAAAATGGCCGATTAGCCATTTTGTGTCGCTTTTTTTCCTTAAAAAAATTAAATAAAAAGCGAACAAAAAGTCATACACATCCCAGAATGGTATCAATAAAAAGTTCAGATCGCCCCGCAAAAGATAAGCCCCCATACAGCTCTGTACACATAAGTACCAAAAAGTTATAGGGGTCAAGATATGACAAAAAAAAATTCCAACTTTATAATTATTTTATCACATGAACATCGAACGCCCTAAATAAAAAACTCGTAAAACTGTAGCGAAATTGGGTTTTTTTTTTGCAATTTCACCCAGTTTGGATTTTTTTTCCCGCTTCCTACTACACCATATGCAATATTAAATGGTGGCGTTGGAAAGTACAACTTGTCCCTCAAAAAACAAGCCCTCATACAGCTATGTGAACAGAAAAATAAAAAAAATTATAGCTGTAAGAAGGCAGGGAGCGCAAAACGAAATCGGAAAATTAAAAAAAAACCTCCGGGGGTGAAAGGGTTAAAGAGAAATGATGCAGTGGACCATTAGAAAAAAAAAAGATGTACCAGAAGTGTTGTATTATTGAAAATACAATTGTTTATTAAGACATGTCAAGAGAGACAAAAGGTCCCCTTTACTTTGTAGTTTGATGTGATTGTGGACGTACTAAATTTATATCTTTTTTATGTTTTACTCATTTTGCAAAACACATTTTTGTACATAGGACTTTTTTCTAAACACGCTTTAGGCCATTTTTGTAGAGGTAAGATGACACAAAACCACTGGCATTTTTTTTAACCTTTTTAATGGTATCTTTATATCATAACGAATACAGAAAGACCACACCACTTTTTGCAAAAAAGAGTCGACTTTATTCACAAAACATCTGTGACTTTTCAAATTATAATAGATTCTTTCTCAAGCTTGTTATGAATCTAAACATCACACGTTTGATGATTTATTTATTTTTTTTCCACAAGAAAAGTGCTGTGGTTTGTTATGATTAAGAACTTATTCACACATCAGTGTTTTGGTCAGTGATTTCCATCAGTGATTGTGAGCCAAAACCAGGCTAGGAGACTGCACAGAGATAAGGTATGAGGGAAAGATCTGCACCTGTTCTGTGTTTAGACCCTCACCTGGTTTTGGCTCAAAATCACTGATGAAAATGACTGACCAAAACACTGTCGTATGAATAAGGTCTAAGGCCTCTCACACACGAACGTTTTGTTTTGTGGTCCGCAAATTGCGGATCCGCAAAAAAAAAACGGATGCCGTCCGTATGGCATCCGTTTTTTTTGCGGATCCATTGTAAAAATGCCTATCCTTGTCCGTTTTGCGGACAAGAATAGGACATGTTCTATTTTTCGGGGGGGGCTACGGAACGGGCATACAGATGCGGACAGCACACCGTATGCTCTCAGTATCTTTTGCGGACCCATAGAAATGAATGGGTCCGCATTTTTCATGTGAAAAATGCGGATCGGAGCCCGCAAAAAATACTGTTGTGTGAAAGAGGCCTAAAAGTGCTTTTTCTGGACATGTAATACAGATACACAGTGCACACAGGTATGTCTGGGATGTGTATGCAATCTTCTGTGGGGCACTGTTGTTATATAGGTGAAAATGAGTTGACAGACTCCCTTTAAGTACCATGATTCCTTTTGACTGCAGCATTGAACATTTAAACAATGCTCACTCCGATGCTGGCTATTGCAGAATGGTGCCTGCTATACTGTATGTTAAAGCTGACACCTGCTGGTGATCATGTGAGTTCTGCTCATCTTCTCTGCTATTTATATTTATGACATGCAGAACCTACCACCTGCAGTGCAATAATGGATTCAAAATTTTGCAGTACTTTACATTATCAATTGATTAAAGGGATTTTCTTATAATTTTTTATTATCCTCTGGATAGACCATCAGTATTTAATTGGTGGGGGTGCAAAACCCGGGACCCCTGCGGATCCGCTATTTCAGAAGACAGTGGCACTCGCGATAGCAGCTCGGCCTTCTCTCTGCTTACCACCGCAGTGCCGTACAATGTAAAGCGGCTATGGTTGGTATCGCAGTTCAGCACAATGAATGTGAAATCACACAGCCTAGGAAAGCTTGAGAAAAATCACGGCACTACTGCAAGCAACACTGCCTTCTCAAATAGCTGTTTGGCAGGGGTCCCGGGAGTTGGACTCAACACTAATTATAAAGTGCTATTAGAAAGTGCCATCATTAGAAAGTGCTATTCTTATTTGCAAATTTGGAATTCAAAATCTTGAATTTTCAAGAATATTGAAAAAAATATGGTCATATGCATGATCCCTAACTTAAAGAAAAATAAAGTTAATATTTTCCAGCATTTGTTCTACTTTGTGGTAGCGGTCACTGAAGTCTTTAGAATATAATACACAGAAAGGTTTATGGTTTTGAAAGTATGGTAAAAAGCTTATCACCTGGTTATTTTCAGTGAAGCGTGCCTAGAAAAAATTGATGCACAAACACATATGAAATAAAAAAAAAACAGATTGAATTTCAATGCCACAACTCCTATTACATGTTTATTTAGTAATTTATGAAGCTCAGTAATTATGACACACACAAAAGTCTTATTTGTCAAAAAGAAAGTAATTCCCATTAGCATGAGCATATAATTAAAACAATTATTGCCTAGTAATTTGTCATATGTAGGCATCAGATGTGTGCACCTGCACTGTTTTTCTCTAATAATTCTGATTCAGTAAGGTGTTTCTTTTCAAAGTTGTTGTATAAGGCTAGGGCTACACGACGACATGTGTCGCGCGACAGTAAGTCGCGCGACACATAGTGCACAACTACACTCGCGATGGACTGGATGGACTTCTCTGCGACTGTCGTGTCGTAGTCGCAGCATGTTGCATGTCGCAGTGTGACACCATAGACTTCCATTATAAAAATTGTCACGCGACATTGGTGCGACACAAAGTCGAATGACAACTGTCGCGACTGTAGTTGTGCACTATGCGTCGCGCGACTTACGTCGTCGGGTAGCCCTAGCCTAAGACTATGTTGTGAACAAAATATATTTTAACCCCTTCATGACCCTGCCATTTTTAACCTTAAGGACCAGGACATTTTTAGTAATTCTGACAATTCTGACTGTTTCACTTTATGTGGTGATAGCTTTAAACCGCTTTTACTTATCCAGGCCATTCTGAGAATGTTTTCTCTTCACATATTGTACTTCATGACAGTGGCAAAAACCAAAAAGTTTGAAAAATTTAGAAAAATGTCCTAATTTTAATTTCTCTACTTTTAAAATACATATTAAAACCTCCAAAAATAGTTATTACTTTACATTCCTCATATGTCTACTTCATGTTTATATCATTTTGAAAACGACATTTTATTTTTTAAGGACATTAGAAGGCTTTGAAGTTTAGAAGCAAATCTTGAAATTTTTTAGAAAATTTCCAAAACCCACTGTTTACCACTTTTTGAGGACCAGTTCAGGTCTGAAGTCACTTTGTGAGGCTTACATAATAGAAACTACCCAAAAATTACCCCATTTTAGAAACTACACCCCACAAGGAATTCAAAACTGATTTTACAAATGTTGTTAACCCTTTAGGTGTTCCACAAGAATTAAAGGAATGTGTAGATGAAATTTCAGAATTTCACTTTTTTTGGCAGATTTTCTATTTAAATCCATTTTTTTCCGGTAACAAAGCAAGGGTTAACTGCCAAACAAAACTCAATATTTATTACCCTGATTCTGTAGTTTACAGAAACACCCCATTTGTGATTGTAAACTGCTGTACGGACACACGGCAGGGCACAGAAGGAAAGGAACGCCATCTGGTTTTTGGAGGGCAGATTTCACTGGGAAAATTTTAAGTTGTCCTGTCACATTTGAAGACCCCCTGATGCACCCCTAGAGTAGAAACTCCAAAAAAGCGACCCCATTTTGGAAACTATGGGATATGGTGGCAGTTTTGTAGTTACTATTTTCGGATAACTATGATTTTTGGTTGCTCTATATTATACTTTTTGTGAGGCAACAAAGGGTAACAAACAATAGCTGTTTTGGCACCGTTTTTACTTTATGCTATTTACAACATTCATCTAACAGGTTAGATCATGTGCTATTTTTATAGAGCAGGTTGATACGGACGCAGCAATATCTAATATGTATGTTTTTTTATTTATTTAAAGGGGTTGTCCGAGTTATTTTTTTGTTCTTTATATGTTTCTAACTTGTCAGGTATAACAACTTTCCCATATACTTTGTGTTTCTAAAGCTGCTGGTTTCTCAGAGTTGACTGAGGGTCACATGACCTGTGATGTCACCTTATCTCTCTGCTCTGTGATGTTTCGTTCACAAGCCTCAGAGATCAGATAACAGTCTGTACACGAGACGTCACTGGCCACGCCCCCTTTCTTTGCCGGGCTGCTATCTGCTCTCCCTGGTTTCCTTCAGATAAAACATTAACCCCTTCAGCCAGAACACACTGAGGGCTCAAGGCTTTAGAACAAATAGTAGCTGCAGCAGTGAGAGGAGACAAATGCTGGGCAAGGAGCTATAGAGGAATTGTATTGTACAAGAACAGGTAGGGAGAAATTCCTGTATGTATTAGCAGTGTCATTGTACAGCTGGGACTTGTAGTCCTACACATACAACATGCTGCTGAGTATTCCAGCAGGCAGACATGTCACTCAGCACTTTTATTCATTCCCTTTGCAGAGAGGGGGGGGAGAAGGGGGAGGGGCTGAGATTGTTGTTATTGCATGTAAACAAAGACCAGAAGAGAACCAGGGAAATTAGGAAATATGGATTTTTTTTGCCTAAAACTTGCTTAACTTAGTTATATATTGCTGCCCATCAGATTTACAGTGCTATATATTTTTTGTCATAACTCGGACAACCCCTTTAAGTTTTCCACAATAATATTTTTTTTTAAAAAATCATGTTTTAGTATCTCCATAGTCTGAGAGCCATAGTTTTTTTTTAAATATATTTTGGGCAATTGTCTTAAGTAGGGGCCCATATTTTGTGGGATGAGATGACGGTTTGATTTGTACTATTTTGGGGTGCATATGATATTTGATTGCTTGGTATTACACTTTTTGTGATGTAAGGTGAGATATTTATAGAAAATGTTGTTATGGATGTGGCAATACCTAACATGTATACTTTTTTATTTTTTTATGTTTTACACAATAATATCATTTTTTAACCCTTTCAGTACCGGAGGTTTTTTCGATTTTGCGTTTTCATTTTTCTTCCCTATTTTCTGTGAGCCCTAACTTTTTTATATTTTTGTTCGCATAGCTGTATGGAAGCTTATTTTTTGCAGGACAAGTTGCACTTTCTAATGCCGCCATTAATTATGGCATAAAATGTTTTTAACATTTTTTTTAATTTTTTTGTGATTATTTTAAGGTTCATATATGAGCATATATATAATGTTTTTTAAGTTTTCATTTTGAACAATCAGGGATTATTAAAACTACATTTTAAGTCCCTTTTGCTCATTTCTTATCCTGGCCTGCCATCTGGTGGCCAAAATAAGAATTGCAGATTGAAAGCTGTAAACCTCATCAGCGAGGGTTACAGCTTTCAGATCGTGTGCAGATACCCGGATTGATCACACAGAGCGTCTGCACAACACTCGGACGCACGCGCTTTTGGGTTTTTACGCGCTATTAGATGCCGTGATCTCACGTGATCATGGCATCTAATGCTTTTGATTACCGATCGCTGCTATCGGTAAGTAGCGGCAAGTCTCTGCTGTTTGAAACAGCCGAGACTTGCTGGCCATGACACCCGCCACATGCACGGCGCTCGTATCGAAAGAGTTAAACAAAAAAAACATATCATTTTAGTATCTCCATAGTCTAAGAGCTGTAGTTTTTTTAATTTTTTTTGGTGATTGTCTCAGGTAGGGGCTCATTTTTTGAGGGATGAGATGACGGTTTGATTGGTACTATTTTGGGGGGTGTATGACTTTTTGATTGCTTGGTGTTGCACTTTTAGTGATGTAAGGAGACAGGCTTTTTTACACTGTTTTTATTTTATTGTATTTTACGGTGTTCATCTGAGGGGTTAGGTCATGTGATATTTTTATATCATTACGGACGCGGAGATACCAAATATGTCTGTTTTTCTCTTTTTTTTCTTCTTTTTTTTACAATTTTATGTGTTTTTATTTTGGGAATTTTATGTTTTTTATTATGGAAAACACTTTTTTAAACTTTTTTTTTACTTTTTATTTTTGTCCCACTTTAGGACTTCAACTTCTGGTGTCTGATCCCCTCTGCAATACATTACAATACATTGTGTGTTGTGATACATTGGCTGTCAGCTTCCTTGCTGATAGCCTGCCTGTGAGACCCAGCCTCAGGGGCTGAATCTCACAGGCTTCCGTAGAAGGCAGTCCCAATGCCTATGAAAGGCATCAGGGCTGCCTTCTGTGACATCGAGTCCCCGTCACTGTAGTGCGGGGACCCGATGGAGATGCGGAGGGCACCCGTACTCTCCGCAAACCCCATTCATGCCGCGGTCAAAGCTGGGGTTAATATGCTGGCATCGGTGTTTTCACCGATGTGGGCATACGTAGCAGGGGTCTGGCTATCTGTGAGTGCTAGACCCCTTGTGCTGATCGGGCGGGCGTGCTCCTGCACGTGCCCGATCAGCATGACATACATATACGTCACTGGTCCTTAAGTGACGGCCAGCGATGACGTACATGTATGTCATGGGTCCTTAAGGGGTTAAATAAAATTTAGGAGAATGTTAAGGATGCACATATGTCAGCCAAAATGGCCCTTTTTGCCTATTTGGTGAACCATCTTTTGAATATTTAATAGAAAATATAGTGTCTAACTTGTAATGTCTGGATCTAGGTGCTCTGTTAAAGGCTTACACTATAGCGACTAAATCTTGAATTAATTATAATGTCTTAACAGGCACTTTACCATCTGGGACTGCATCAAGGTTCAATGCTTTAACTATATATACATAGCTCTCAAATCAAAATACAAAAACATAAAATCAGTATAGTAAAAAAATATCCACATTAATTCATATTTCTTATAAATGAGTAAATACTTATCAAATATATGATCTCCTTTTTGTAAACATTAATTCATGATTGAAACATTGTAGACTTTAAATCTTTATGCATGATTATTAAAAATGAAACAATAAAAATAGAGATGAGCGAATCGAAGCTAACGAAGTGGAATTCGTTACGAATTTCATGGAAAATTCGATTCGCAACTAAAGCGAATTTCATGGCGATTCGTAGTAACAAATCTTTTTTTTTTTTCCAAAAATGCCCGCAAGCACAAGGCATGACATGGGGGAAGGATTTCTGGGACAAAGAAGTAAACACCCACAATGCGATCACATGCAGACATGTAGCCAATTAGCAGCCAGCCAGGTCCTGTGATATCACAGCCCTATAAATAGCTCTGCAGAGTTGGAATCCGCCATTTGCTATTGATTTTAGACCAGAGACAGACGTCAGGAGAGATAGGGCAAGTGAAAGAAAAACTGAAGAAAAGAAATGAGGAGATCAGGGATAGATAATCTGAATTGCAGGGATAGGAGAGAGACGATTTCTAGACAGGAAATCAGGCATTAAAATCGCTATTCTGGTACACTTGGCAGCAGTGAGTGGGCATAGGGGTCAGCCTGTTATAGAGCACTGCACTCTGTTCTAAAGGCTGTTTTGGGGTGCTTTTTTCAAAGAAGCACCACTAGTGTTGCTTTTTGCAGTGCAGTAAGAGGGTCAGAGCCTTGTTTGGGGTACATAAAAAAAAAAAATTGCCATCCAAACAGAAAAGCGTGATATTGTGCTAACGTAGTCAGTAAAGTTGACTTGCCAAAA
The DNA here is from genome assembly GCA_900303285.1 of Rhinella marina. NCBI lineage: Eukaryota > Metazoa > Chordata > Amphibia > Anura > Bufonidae > Rhinella > Rhinella marina. The sequence goes on along the minus strand of ONZH01022010.1, from coordinate 2,720 downwards.
AAACTGCGAATCCGTATTTGTGGGTTTGTTAGTTTTAAATAACTATTTGCGCGCGTTATTCGCCATCCAAACAGAAAAGCATGACATAGTGCTAACGTAGTCAGTGAAGTTGACTTGCCAAAAAACAGTGAATCCGTGTTTGTGGGGTTGTTCATTTTAAATAATTATTTGCGGCTTTATTCGCCATCCAAACAGAAAAGTGTGATATTGTGCTAATGTAGTCAGTGAAGTTGACTTGCCAAAAAAACAGTGAATCCGTGTTTGTGGGGTTGTTCGTTTTAAATAACTATTTGCAGCGTTATTCGCCATCCAAACAGAAAAGCGTGATATTGTGCTAATGTAGTCAGTGAAGTTGACTTGCCAAAAAAACAGTGAATCTGAGTTTGTGGGGTTGTTCATTTTAAATAACTATTCGTGGCCTTATTCGCCATCCAAACAGAAATGCGTGATATTGTGTTAACGTAGTCAGTGAAGTTGAATTGCCAAAAAAACTGTGAATCTGTGTTTGTGGGGTTGTTAGTAGAGATGAGCTAGCACTAAAATGCTCGGGTGCTCGTTATTCAAGTCAAACTTTTCCCGATGCTCGGGTGCTCGTTTCGAATAACGAACCCCATTGAAGTCAATGGGAGACTCGAGCATTTTTTGCAGGGGACCAAGGCTCTGCCTAGGGAAGGCTGGGTGAAAACCTGGAAACCTCAAAAACTGATGGTAACACCACGGAAATGGACAGGAAACAGCAGGGGCAGCATGCATGGATGCCTCTGAGCCTGCCTAATTCCCACCATTACCCCAAATTCTCAGGCAACAGCCTGGTGGTTACCCTCATGGCAATTGTGCTCACCCAGACAAAGAAAGGCGAGGCACATGCCCATCACATGTTAGGGAAGCACCCAACTAGGTGCAACGAAGGTTCATCACCGCCAATTTTCAGGTACACGGTAATGGTGACCCACTTAAAAATGCTGCCTGACAACCTGGCGGTGAACCCCTGATTGTCTGTCTTTCAATAAGATTGCAGTGTAAAGCATGGTGGTGAGCCTCAGTAATAAGATTGCAGTGTAAAGCATGGTGGTGAGCCTCAGTATGACTTTTTAGATGGAGATTGCATGTGGTCACGTACTCCCTGGAACCCCATAGTCACCCCTTCTCTGATGTGCTACCCCAGAACATTCTCTGCCCCAATTCGCAAGACCTTTTGCAGTCTCCGTGTGCTGACAGTGGGGATTTACCAGTGTTGTCTGAGGAGGTGGTGGACAATGGCGTGACAAAGGTGTTGGGGGGTGAGGTAGTTGTATGGGAAGCAAGTTACAGTGGGGACTCCTTGGGGGGACCTTCTCATGATGGGACAGATTCAATTGTGTTTAGAAAGGCTGATGGGCTTCCGTCAGCACTGTGTGTATAGAACCCCATGGCCTTTCATAAAAATAGTCTGGCGATGACCCCAAGGCAATTTTCAGGGACACGGTAATGGTGACCCACTTTAAAAATGCTGCCTGACAACCTGGCGGTGAACCCCTGATTGTCTGTCTTTCAATAAGATTGCAGTGTAAAGCATGGTGGTGAGCCTCAGTAATAAGATTGCAGTGTAAAGCATGGTGGTGAGCCTCAGTATGACTTTTTAGATGGAGATTGCATGTGGTCACGTACTCCCTGGAACCCCATAGTCACCCCTTCTCTGATGTGCTACTCCAGAACATTCTCTGCCCCAATTCGCAAGACCTTTTGCAGTCTCCGTGTGCTGACAGTGGGGATTTACCAGTGTTGTCTGAGGAGGTGGTGGACAATGGCGAGACACAGGTGTCGGGGGTGAGGTAGTTGTATGGGAAGCAAGTTACAGTGGGGACTCCTTGGGGGGACTTTCTCATGATGGGACAGATTCATCTTGGGTGGATCAGGCACAGGAACAGATCAATTTTTTATTTTTTTTTTGTGTTTAACTTTTATTTAACACAAATTACCACAGAGATATTTATTCGTTCTCTTCGCTGCGCAGTCTGGCGTTGGGGTTCGTCACTTCGATGGCGAGCTGTGCCGCTCTCTCCACAATAATCTTTTGGTTCTTTGAGGAGACGTTGAGGAGATTTGTGAAATTCAGTGAATGACGACGCAGGACCCCAACTTAAAAATTTAGCATCAACCGGTACAGTCGTAAATTATGAGCTTGATCAAGTGTGGCATGTGTTCTCTGTATTCTTCTCAGTTTATTACCGTATAGGGCAGCTATCCAGAAAATAGGTAGGGACCTCCGGAAAATTTGGAGAGGCCTAGTGACAGTTGGAGAGAGAGAAAGACTCTGGAAAAATTGTTTGGAGAGAGGGCCTGTAGGTGGACCTCCTGAAAAATTGTGGTAACAGAGTGCCAGTTGGACCTCTAAAAAATGGAGTTTTTTTGGTCAGCGTTAGGCAAAGACGACATGGAGGAGGAAGGAGGAATAGGAGGAGTAGAGAGAGGAATCAGATACATAAAGTAATGTAAACCTTTAGCTGCTTTACCCCGGAGGAGATTTGAATTCCGGTGAAATCCAGGCTTTTTTCATTTTAAAAGCGTCAGCCTGTCAGCGCTGTCAGTTGACAGGCGTGTACGCTTATCGGGTGATGACACCACCAGCTGCACTGAATACCCGCTCTGACAACACGCTAGCGGCAGGGCAGCCAGCACCTCCAAGGCATACAGCGCCAGTTCAGGCCACGTGTCCAGCTTTGAAACCCAGTAGTTGTATG
>ONZH01022009.1:0-161829 GCA_900303285.1 Rhinella marina | reverse complement strand
CCGACCTATAGAGAATGAATTACATACAGGGCCCACCTATAGAGAATGATTAATACAGGGACCCTATAGAGAATGATTACATACAGGGCCCCGCCCTAAATTACATAAGGGCCCGACTATAGGGAATGATTACATACAGGCCCCGACTATAGAGAATGATTACATACAAGGCCCCGACTATAGGGAATGATTACATACGGGGCCCGACTATAGAGAATGATTATATACGGGCCCTATAGAGAATGATTTACATACAGGCCCCGACCTATAGAATGATTACATACAGGGCCCCGACCTATACACCTATGAGAATGATTACATACAGGGCCCCACTATAAGAGAATGATTACATACAGGGCCCCCGACCTATAGAGAATGATTACATACAGGGCCCGACTATACGAGAATGATTACATACAGGGCCCCGACCAGAGAATGATTACATACAGGGCCACCTATAGAGAATGATTACATACAGGCCCCGATCCTATAGAGAATGATTCATACATACAGGGCCCGACTATAGGAATGATTACATACCCCGACTATAGAGAATGATTACATACAGGGCCCCGACTATAGAGAATGATTACATACAGGGCCCGACCTATAGAGAATGATTACATACAGGGCCCGACTATGAGAATGATTACATACAGGGCCCGCTATAGAGAATGATTACATACGGGCGCCGACCTATAGAGAATGATTACATACAGGGCCCGACCTATAGGGAATGATTACATACAGGGCCCGACCTATAGGGAATGATTACATACGTTATAGCGAATGATTAATCCGCCGACCTATAGAATGATTACATACAGGGCCCGACCTATAGAGATGATTAATACAGGGCCCCGACCTATAAGAATGATTACATACAGGGCCCGACCTATAGAGAATGATTACATACAGGGCCGACTATAGGAATGATTACATACAGGCCGACTATAAGAGAATGATTACATACAGGGCCCCGACTTATAGAGAATGATTACATACAAGGGCCCGACCTATAGGGAATGAGAATACATACAGGGCCCTATAGGAATGATTAATACAGGCCCGACCTATAGGGAATGATTTACATACAGGGCCGATCTATAGAGAATGATTACATACAGGGCCCGACCTATAGAGAATGATTACTATAGGGCCCGATAGAGAATGATTAATACAGGGCCGATATATAAGAATGATTAATACAGGGCCCGACCTATAGAGAATGATTACATACAGGGCCCGACTATGGGAATGATTACATACAGGGGCCCCGACCTATAGGGAATGATTAATACAGGGCCCGACCTATAGAGAATGATTACAGGGCCCCGACTATAGAGAATGATACAGGGCGACTATAGAGAATGATTACATACAGGGCCGACCTATAGGGAATGATTACATACAGGGCCGATCTATAGAGAATGATTACATACAGGGCCCGACCTATAGAGAATGATTACATACAGGGCCCGACCTATAGAGAATGATTACATACAGGGCCGACCTACATAGAGAATGATTACATAGCAGGGCCCGACTATACAAAAATTACATACAGGGCCCCGACCTATAGAGAATGATTAAACCATACAGGGCCCCCCCATCTATAGAGAATGATTACATACAGGCCCCGACATTAGAGAATGATTACATACAGGGCCCCGACCTATAGAGAATGATTACATCTATAGAGAATGATTACATACAGGGCCCCGACCGACTATAGAGAATGATTACATACAGGGCCCCGACCTATAGAGAATGATTACATACATACAGGCCCGCCTATAGAGAATGATTACATACAGGGCCCCGAATAGAGAATGATTACATACAGGGCCCGACCTATAGAGAATGATTACATACAGGGCCCCCGACCTATAGAGAAATGATTACATACAGGGCCCCGACCTATAGAGAATGATTACATACAGGGCCCCGACCTATAGAGAATGATTACATACAGGGCCCCATCATATAGAGGAATGATTACCATACAGGCCCCGACCTATAGAGAATGATTACATACAGGGCCCCGACCTATAGGGAATGATTACATACAGGGCCCCGACTATAAAGAATGATTAATACAGGGCCCCGACCTATAGGGAATGATTACATACAGGGCCGATCTATAGGGAATGATTACATACGGGGCGCCACGACTATAGAGAATGATTACATACAGGGCCCGACCTATAGAGAATGATTACATACAGGGCCCGACCTATAGAGAATGATTACATACAGGGCCCGACCTATAGAGAATGATTACATACAGGGCCCCGATCTATAGAGAATGATTACATACAGGGCCCGACTATAGAGAATGATTACATACAGGGCCCCGACCTATAGAGAATGATTTACAGGGCCCCGACTATAGAGATGATTACATCAGGGCCCGACCTAATAGAGATGAGGCCCCCTATAGAGAATGATTACATACAGGGCCCCGATCTATAGAGAAGATTACATACAGGGCCCGACCTATAGAGAATGATTATACAGGGCCCCGACCTATAGAGAATGATTACATACAGGGCCGACTATAGGGCCCGACCTATAGAGAATGATTACATACAGGGCCCCGACTATAGAGAATGATACATACAGGGCCGACCGAGGGCCCTATAGAATGATTACATACAGGCCCGACCTATAGAGAATGATTAATAGCAGGGCCCGACCTATAGAGAATGATTACATACAGGGCCGCCCGACCTATAGAGATGATTACATACACAGGGAGACCTATAGAGAATGATTACATACAGGGCCCCGACTATAGAGAATGATTACATACAGGGCGACCGATTACATCCGAATAGAGAATGATTACATACAGGGCCCCGACTATATGATACATACAGGGCCCCGACCTATAGAGAGAATATTACATACCCGGGCCCGACCTATAGAATGATTACATACAGGGCCCGACCTATAGAGAATGATTACATACAGGGCCCCCCGACCTATAGAGAATGATTACATACAGGGCCCCCGACCTATAGAGAATGATTACATACAGGGCCCCGACTATAGAGAATGATTACATACAGGGCCCCCTTAGGAATGATACAGGGCCCGACCTATAGAGAATGATTAATACAGGGCCCGACCGATACAGGGCCCGACCTATAGAGAATGATTACATACAGGGCCCGACCTATAGAGAATGATTACATACAGGGGCCCGACCTATAGAGAATGATTACATACAGGGCCCGACCTATAGAGAATGATTACATACAGGGCCGACCTATAGAGAATGATTACATACAGGGCCGACTATAGAGAATGATACATACAGGGCCCCGACCTATAGAGAATGATTACATACAGGGCCCGATCTATAGGGAATGATTACATACAGGGCCCCGACCTATAGAGAATGATTATAGAGAGAATGATTACATACAGGGCCCCGACCTATAGAGAATGAATTACATACAGGGGCCCGACCTATATAGAAATGATTATACAGGGCGCCGACTATAGGAAATGATTACATACAGGGCCCCGATCTATAGAGAATGATTACATACCTATAGAGAATGCCGATACAGGGCCCGATACATACATTACATACAGGGCCCGATCTATAGAGAATGATTACATACAGGGCCCGACCTATAGAGAATGATTATACGGGCCCCGACCTATAAGAATGATTACATACAGGGCCCGACCTATAGGGAATGATTACATACAGGGCCCCGACCTATAGAGAATGATTAATACAGGGCCCCGACCTATAGAGAATGATTACATACAGGGCCCCGATCTATAGAGAATGATTACATACAGGGCCCCGACCTATAGAGAATGATTACATACAGGGCCCCGACTTATAGAGAATGATTACAATACAGGGCGCCCGACCTATAGAGAATGATTACATACTGGGCCCGACCTATAGAGAATGATTACATACAGGCCCGACCTATAGAGAATGATTTACATTACACAGGGCCCGATCTATAGAGAATGATTACATACAGGGCCCGACCTATAGAGAATGATTACATACAGGGCCCGACCTATAGAGAATGATTACATACAGGGCCCGACCTATAGAGAATGATTACATCAGGGCCCGACCTATAGAGAATGATTACATACAGGGCCCCGACCTATAGAGAATGATTACATACAGGGCCCCGATCTATAGAGAATGATTACATAGGGCCCTATAGAGAATGATTACATCTATAGAGAATGATTTACATACAGGGCCCCGACCTATAGAGAATGATTACATAAGGCCCCGATCTATAGAGAATTATTACCATACATACAGGGCCCGACCTATAGAGAATGATTACATACAGGGCCCCGACTATAGAGATGATTAATACAGAGGCCCCGACCTATAGAGAATGATTACATACAGGGCCCGATCTATAGAGAATGATTACATACGACCCGATCTATAGAGAATGATTACATACAGGGCCCACGATCCTATAGAGATGACTATATAGAGAATGATTACATACAGGGCCCCGACCTATAGAGAGTGATTACATACAGGCCCCGACCTATAGAGAACCTATATAGACCCTATAGAGAATGATTACATACAGGGCCCGACCTATAGAGATGATTACATACAGGGCCGACCATTACATCCAGAGAAATGATTACATAGGGCCCCGACTATAGAGAATGATTACATACAGGGGCCCCGACCTATATGAGAGAATGATTACATACAAGGGCCCCGATCCTATAGAGAATGATTACATACAGGGCCCGATCTATAGAGAATGATTACATACAGGGCCCCGATCTATAGAGAATGATTACATACAGGGCCCGATCTATAGAGATCTATGATTACATACAGGGCCGACCGACCTATAGAGAATGATTACATACAGGGCCCGACCTATAGAGAATGATTACATACAGGGCCCCGACCTATAGAAGAATGATTACATACAGGCCCGACCTATAGAGAATGATTACATACAGGGCCCCGACTATAGAGAATGATTACATACAGGGCCCGACCTATAGAGAATGATTACATACAGGGCCCCGATCTATAGAGAATGATTACATACAGGGCCCCGATCTATAGAGAATGATTACATACGAGGCCCGACCTATATAGAATGATTACTTACGGGGCCCGACCTATAGGGAATGATTACATACGGGGCCCGACCTATATGACAATTTAGATGTGGAGAACAAGGGTTTAAAGGTTAGGTATACAGGGGTGGGATGACACCTGAGGTAGGTAGAATCTGGTTGTCAGGCAGCAGAATGAGTAGTCAGTTCTTCCCTCTGGTACTCACAGGCCTTTAGAGACATCAATACCTAGGCCTGAGGCATTACTACTTACCTACTAGCTCAGATATCTAATCAGTGAGTGACTCCTGTGTACTACAACCCTTATTGTTCTCATATGGCTGCTGGTGTGATTCTTATACTGCATGTCGCTATAAGTGGTGGCAATATGGCGCTTACGTCCCGTGCGATGGTCTCTCTGCAGGTGCAGAATATGTCCCAGTCCATAGAGGTGCTGGACAGGAGAACTCAGAGGGACCTGCAGTACGTGGAGAGGATGGAGAACCAGATGAAAGGCCTGGAGTCCAAATTTAAACAGGTGGAGGAGTCTCACAGACAGCACCAGGCCAGACAGTTCAAGGTGGGTGAGCGTCCAGAAATGCAGCCATAGGCGGCCTGTCCTGCTCTAACTGATGCTGCACTACAAGTCCCAGCAGGCTCTATTACTAGCTGACTTGTACTATGTTTCTTAGCAGGCCTCATGAGGCTTGTGGTCGTACAGCAGCTGGAGCACTACACAATGCCTATGTAAAGGACACACCCTGCAAATATTTCATCACAAATCTGAGCTCACACAATTCTCTGCACCCCTTTCCTCATCAAAAACTGCAAGTTTCGTTTTTTCCAAACTTTTCCGAAAGTTATTGTGTTCCCTCAAACTGAAAGTCTGCAGAGAAGATTCCTGACACAATGTAGCAGGAGGGCTCCGGATGTTACATGCTATCATCCGCCTGCAGGTGAAATATTTGCTGAGGCGCCTCCTGCCTGTGATAATCTACGTGATATCTGCTCAGGATAATAATGAAAGGCAACTAGAAGGAGTAGAAGATTAGACTGCATCAAATCCCAGGGAGATTCTTAAAGGAAGTGGAGGCAAAAATCACAAAAAGAATCATAAACCCAGAAAACAAACAAGAGCATAGAAACTTCTACAGAAACACTGAACACGTACAGATAACCGCCGGCCTGTGCGGACGCCATGTAGAGGCCACGACCAACACTTCTCTCAGGACTACAATGTTAAAGGGGTTTTCACAGATTTTTTTTAATGATGATCTGTCCTCTTGACGGGTCATCAGTATCTGATTGGTGGGGGTCTGACACCTGGGGACCCCCGCCGAGCAGCTTTTTCAGAAGGCAGCGGCGCTCCTGTGAGCCTCACGGTTTCTCTCTGCCTTTTCCACATGAAGATGATATCACTGGCCTAGGAGCCCATCGTGGCCTCTTGTGGGACCACGATACAAAGCACAGCCACTATACAATGTGGTAAACTGCGAGAAGGCCATGACGCTCATAGTAGCGCCAGTGCCTTCTGAAACAGCTGATAGGCGGGGTTTCGGACCCCCACCGATCAGACAATGATGACCTATACAGGGGACAGGTCATCAGTAAAAATACATCTCAGAAAACTCTTTGAAGTTCCCTTTAGAAAACCAGTCTGACATCAGCTAGTGCTGCAAATACAGGAACTGATCAATCGGCCACACATTACACACACACTACAGACACACAAACACAACAGACACACACACATTACACACACTACAGACACACAAACACAACAGACACACACACATTACACACACTTCAGATACACACACATTACACACACTTCAGACACACATTACACACACTACAGATACACACACATTACACATAATACAGATACACACACACAGTACAGATACACACACTACAGACACATACACTAAAACACACACATTACACACACACACACTACAGATACACATATTACACACACACTACGGTTACACATATTACACACACACATTACGGTTACACATATTACACACACTACAGATACACACATTACACACACACACATTACAGATACACACATTACACACACTACAGATACACACATTACACATTACACACACACAACACACATTACACACATTACCACACACACATACTACAGATACACACATTACACACACACTACAGATACACACATTACACACACACACACACAACTACAGATACACATATTACACACACATTGACACACACACACTACAGATTACACACACACACACACACACTACAGATACACACATTACACACACACACTACAGATACACACATTACACACACACACTACAGATACACACATTACACACACACACACACACACTTACAGATACACACACACATTACACACACTACAGATACACACATTACACACACACACTACAGATACACACATTACACACACACACTACAGATACACACATTACATACACACACACACACACACACACTACAGATACACATATTACACACACTACAGACACACATTGCACACACACACTACAGATACACACACATTACACACACACACACACACACATACAGATACACACATTACACACACACTACAGATACACACATTACACACACACACACACACTACAGATACACATATTGCACACACACACACTACAGATACACACATTACACATACACACTACAGATACACATATTACACACACACTACAGATACACACATTACACACACACTACAGATACACATTACACACACACACTACAGATACACATATTACACACACACACACTATAAACACAGGATCAGATTACTGGTTGACTAAGAGGAACACAAAAATGAGAAAGGATAAGACAACTCATCTCGTCTCAGCCCAAGATGAGATTTACTGAACATGTAAGAGCAGGGAACCCAATGCTGTAGACAGTGGGAGACACGGACACTGACCGGTCAGGTGTGAGGGAGAAGCAACACCAGAAGCAAAACCATCACTGTCACAGCTAAGGCTCAAAATAGTCCACTTTAGAGCTATTTTTCTAATAGAAATGTATGATTTCAGTAATTAAAGTATATTACAAAAATGTTTAGTATCACTGCCCCTATACATTAGAAAAATAAAATAAGAATGACAGTTACACTTTAAGAAGGGATTGCTCACATAATATGTGTTCAGGTTACATATAGAATCATTCTAAATATACAGCTGAGACACTTTCTAAATTCTGCTGCTTCAGAGCTCAAATCTTCCAGCATCCTCTGTTTCTGTACTGTCTGAACAATGCTTCAAAGTAAATTCTATAAAGTGTCATCTCTTTAAAATAGGAGCTCAGATGATGTTTTATGGCATGTCTATTTACAAGCACACTGTGACACCACCAGCAGAATAGCGAGTGCAGCTCTGGAGTATAATACAGGATGTAACTCAGGATCAGTACAGGATAAGTAATGTATGTACACAGTGACTGCATCAGCAGAATAGTGAGTGCAGCTCTGGAGTATAATACAGGATGTAACTCAGGATCAGTACAGGATAAGTAATGTATGTACACAGTGACTGCACCAGCAGAATTAGTGAGTGCAGCTCTGGAGTATATACAGGATCGTAACTCAGGATCAGTACAGGATAAGTAATGTATGTACACAGTGACTGTACCAGCAGAATAGTGAGTGCAAGCTCTGGAGTATATACAGGGATGGCTAACTCAGGATCAGTACAGGATAAGTAATGTATGGTACAACAGTGACTGCACCAGCAGAAATAGTGAGTGCAGCTCTGGAGTATAATACAGGAATGTAACTCAGGGTAAGTACAAGATAAGTAATGTATGTACACAGTGATTGCACCAGCAGAATAGTGAGTGCAGCTCTGGAGTATAATACAGGATGTAACTCAGGATCAGTACAGGATAAGTAATGTATGTACACAGTGACTGCACCAGCAGAATAGTGAGTGCAGCTCTGGAGTATAACAGGATGTAACTCAGGATCAGTACAGGATAAGTAATGTATGTGCACAGTGACTGCACCAGCAGAATAGTGAGTGCAGCTTGGAGTATAATACAGGATGTAACTCAGGATCAGTACAGGATAAGTAATGTATGTACACAGTGACTGCACCAGCAGAATAGTGAGTGCCAGCTCTGGAGTATAATACAGGATGTAACTCAGGATCAGTACAGGATAAGTAATGTATGTACACAGTGATTGCACCAGCAGAATAGTGAGTGCAGCTCCGGGGTATAATACAGGATGTAACTCAGGATCAAGTACAGGATAAGTAATGTATGTACACTGTGACACCACCAGCAGAATAGCGAGTGCAGCTCTGGAGTATAATACAGGATGTAACTCAGGATCAGTACAGGATAAGTAATGTATGTACACAGTGACTGCACCAGCAGAATAGTGAGTGCAGCTCTGGAGTATAATACAGGATGTAACTCAGGATCAGTACAGGATAAGTAATGTATGTACACAGTGACTGCACCAGCAGAATAGTGATTGCAGCTCTGGAGTATAATACAGGATGTAACTCAGGATCAGTACAGGATAAGTAATGTATGTACACAGTGATTGCACCAGCAGAATAGTGAGTGCAGCTCTGGAGTATAATACAGGATATAACTCAGGATCAGTACAGGATAAGTAATGTATGTACACAGTGACTGCACCAGCAGAATAGTGATTGCAGCTCTGGAGTATAATATAGGATGTAGCTGAGAATCATTACAAGTTCGTCAATTATCTTTTTAAGCAGAATCTACCTATAGTATACTCCATACTCTTCGTGGCTGCAGGTGGTCTATTTCCTGTGACACGTTCTCCGCATACAGTTATATCTAGCGCAGAGACTGGAGGGGGTTCAACCTTTTAGTCTCTTTTGAAGTGAAATGACGATATTGAGACAAGGCTGAAGAGCATGTAAAATTCATGAGGCCATGGACCAGCCGACTCCAGAGGGCCACACGAGGACTGCTCCACCTCACCAATTAGCTTGAGAGAAAACGGTTAGCTATACATTGACCCTTCTGCATTGACTCCATGCAGATGACGGAGGATTTCAGATAGTGAGGTGGCCTCATCCACAGATAACGAGATTGGAGAGACCGATTCTTCAGCAGAAATGAGGTGTGACGAGGCGTGACACTTGTTAATTAGAGGGAATTGATGTAAGCATGGCTGGCGTGACTGAATAAACACGCTCTCTTATGGCCATTTCTCTCTGCTAATGGGTCAGATAGGAACCTGCTGGAGCTCAGTGTATGAAGGATCGTTAGACGGGGAGATGCGGCCACCCCTGGCTCAGACACAGCAAAGACAACGCAATATAACGCCACTACTACACCTACATAGGATATATACGGGCAAATTACACACATTCATGAATCATACAGCAGACATCACACCGAACCCATGGTCTTGACATTACAGGGTCCTCAGGGGCGGCTTATGGGATCCAGATTGATTATATTCATTGCTGTCCAATGTAAGGCCCCATCAAGTCCTCTCCTCTACAGTGCAGCTCGCCCTCTGTACCCAGATACATGCACAGGCGCCTGCATTCACTGGGAGCTTAAGAGGCAGCTACAGCCTTGAACAAAGAGTTGCCAGGCAGCTCGACGTCTTGAAGGACTCTAGACACATTAGTAATGGCGGTGTGACATCAGTATGTGGCTGCAGTCTGTGCATTTCGGAGGATTATTGATCCAGGGACATGGACATCACTGACCAGTTCAATGGAGCTAGAGCAAGAGATGTGTAATCCAGACACAGGCTTCTTATATGTCCCTATAGCAGAGATCAGCAACCCCCAGCACACCAGCTGTTGTGTAACTACAAATCCCAGCAGGCTTTATGGGAGTTACAGAAACTCCCATACCAGTCCATTACCAGGGCATATAGATGGCACGTGGCGCCCCTGGCACACGCTGCGGTAAATTAATCTATAGGACTGCAGTTTTGGGTAATAGTTTTTCATAATGGAATTACTTTATAAGCGATTGCCTTACAATGTCTGAAAAGTTGATCCATAGATGATGATTCCCTTCTCAATACTTAGAGGGCCATCTGCTCTCAGCTGGTGGAGCGTCCAGGGCCGATACCAATTATACCATCTGCAGCTGCAGTTTAACCAACCAGGGTCAAACCAGGCGGATTCAGGGCGGATGGCGCTGGCACCGCTGCTGTCACTTCATGTGTAATTGCTCCCATTGGGAAAGCAGCGGAGCCTGGAGAATTATTCTGGGCAAAGGCTGAACTGCTTGTCATATATCAGCTCCATGATACTGTGCAGCTCCTCATAGGCAGATGTACAGCTCTTACAGCACAGCAAAGACGCCATGTTATCCCTAATACCATACTGTAATGAGCCATAGATATCTACACAAGGAGCCATAGGCATCTACATGAGGAGCCATAGATATCTACACAAGGAGCCATAGGCATCTACATGAGAAGTCATAGACAACTACACGAGGAGCCATAGACATCTACATGAGGAGCCATAGACATCTACATGAGGAGCCATAGACATCTACACGAGGAGCCATAGACATCTACACGAGGAGCCATAGACATCTACAATCAAGGAGCCATAGCATCTACATGAGAAGTCATAGACAACTACACGAGGAGCCATAGACATCTACATGAGGAGCCATAGACATCTACATGAGGAGCCATAGACATCTACACGAGGAGCCATAGACATCTACACGAGGAGCCATAGACATCTACATGAGGAGCCATAGATATCTACACAAGGAGCCATAGGCATCTACATGAGAAGTCATAGACAACTACATGAGGAGCCATAGACATCTACATGAGGAGCCATAGACATCTACATGAGGAGCCATAGACATCTACATGAGGAGCCATAGACATCTACATGAGGAGCCATAGACATCTACATGAGGAGCCATAGACATCTACACGGAGGAGCCATAGACACCTACATGAGGAGCCATAGACACCTACAGGAGGAGCCATAGACATCTACATGAGGAGCCATAGACATCTATACGAGGAGCCATAGACATCTACATGAGGAGCCATAGACATCTACATGAGGAGCCATAGACATCTACACGAGAGCCATAGACATCTACACGAGGAGCCATAGACACCTACATGAGGAGCAATAGACATCTACATGAGGAGCCATAGACATCTATACATGAGGAGCCATAGACATCTACATGAGGAGCCATAGACATCTACATGAGGAGCCATAAGACATCTACATGAGGAGCCATAGACATCTACACGAGGAGCCATCTACATGAGAGAGGAGCATAGACATCTACACGAGGACTAGACACATGAGGAGCCATAGATATCTACATAGGAGCCATAGGCATCTACATGAGAAGTCATAGACATACACGAGGAGCCATAGACATCTACATGAGGAGCCATAGACATCTACATGAGGAGCCATAGACATCTACACAAGGAGCCATAGACATCTACACGAGGAGCCATAGACATCTACATGAGGAGCCATAGATATCTACATGAGGAGCCATAGGCATCTACATGAGAATCATAGACACTACATGAGAGCCATAGACATCTACATGGAGCATAGACATCTACATGAGAGCCATAGCATACATGAGACATAGACATCTACATGAGGAGCCATAGACATCTACATGAGAGCAAGACATACACGAGACATACATCTACTAGCCATAGGACATAGCATCTACAGGAGCATAGACAATACACGAGGAGCCATAAACATCTACATGAGGAGCCATAGCCATCTACACGAGGAGCCATAGACATCTACAGGCCATAGACATCTACATGAGAAGCCATATACTTCTACATGAGAGCCATAACAATCACATAAGAAGCCATAAACATCTACATGAGGAGCCATAGGACATCTACATGAGGAGCCATAGACATCTACATGAGGAAACCATAGACTTCTACATGAGGAGCATAGACATCTACATGAGGAGCCATAGACATCTACATGAGGAGCCATGACATCTATCATGAGGACCATAGACTCTACATGAGGAACCATAGACATCTACATGAGGAGCCATAGACATCTACATGAGGAGCCTAGACATTACATGAGGAGCCATAGACATCTACATGAGGAGCCATAGACATCTACACGAGGAGCCATAGACTTCTACACGAGGAGCCATAGACTTCTACACGAGGATCCATTAGACATCTACATGAGGAGCCATAGACACCTACATGAGGAGCCATAGACATCTACATGAGGAGCCCATAGACATCTACTGAGCAGCCATAGACATCTACATGAGGAGCCATAGATATCTACACGAGGAGCCATTAACATCTACACGAGGAATCATAGACATCTACACGAGGAGCCATAGACATCTACACGAGGAGCCATAGATATCTAAATGAGGAGCCATAGACATCTACATGAGAGCCATAGACATCTACATGAGGAGCCATAGACATCTACACGAGGAGCCATAGACATCTACATGAGGAGCCATAGACATCTACATGAGGAACCATAGACATCTACACGAGGATCCATAGACATCTACATGAGGAGCCATAGACATCTATACGAGGAGCCATAGACATCTACATGAGGAGCCTAGACATCTACATGAGCCATAGATATCTACACGAGGAGCCATAGACATCTACACGAGGAGCCATAGACATCTACATGAGGAGCCATAGACATCTACACGAGGAGCCATAGACATCTACATGAGGAGCCATAGACATCTACATGAGGATCAGACATCTATATATGACATTGCCCTCCAGTTATAGAAGTAGATCTTCACTTTGTCCCCACGTCTTCTCAGGTGACATCAGGATAATTACCTGTCCTCCCTATAGTTTGACTGTCCATTTTTCAGAAAAAAAGTCTGTTAGAAAAGGGCCGTTTTGATGTTTTTGTGAATGTGGCCCTAAACTCCAGTCACCTCCAGAGCTGCATTCACCATTCTGCAGGTATATATAATGTGAGTATTGTGTATTCTTTACGTCTCTGTTCAGGATGTATCTGTCAACATGGAGGCAACTGTAAAATAGTGACTTCAGCTTTGGTAGGGATTGGAGTATAAAACCTTGTGAATTCTGATCCTACTTTGATTAGAGATGTAGCTTAGCGCTAAAGACCCGACCAGACACCGTTAGAGCAAAACCAAGGGGAGCGGGGCTGTCACAACGTCCATAGACAACCAGATCCCAGCAGTATGGAAGGCCAGGGAGCTAGCGCCCCCTGCCTGCAGGATGTGTAGTGCCAGCTTGTTGATGAATGCAGATCAGTGCTCAGACTCTTCACCGCTATCTCATTTTCTTGATTGCAGGGCTAAATAAGTGACTGAAGAGTTAACTCCCATGTTCCCATGAAAGAGACACAGTTTGGGCACCAATCAGAATTTCCTCCTTTTTTCCTCTTTTTAATTTATTTTTGTAATCTTTATTCTCCCAATTAGAGCTATTTCACTAAGGAACGTTCAACACGTTGAATTCCAATCTTCCTTTGCATGCGAATGTAGCGGCATTTCATGAAGAATTTTTAACCCTCTGTCAATGCCTTCTGCCTTTTTTTGTTTTTTTAAGAACAGAAAACCTTTGTGTATGTGTTTTAAGAAAAAAACAAGACGCATGTAACCATAAGATGTTGCATTTGAAAAAAAAATGACTAATAAAGGCCTTTCCCAAATAAGTTGTGCGGAGGATTTTTTGGCAGCTCTCTCCTGGCACGGTTAGGGCTCACTGCACCCATGTAGGGCCGGGCAGGCAGGGCAGGCGCAGGGGCAGGACAGGGTGTTGCCAAGTTTTGCATGCAGAGCACTGAACCAGCTTATTTTAACCTTGCAGGCAATAAAAGCGAAAATGGAGGAACTTAGGCCCCTGATACCAGTGTTGGAAGAGTACAAAGCCGATGCCAAATTGGTATTGCAGTTTAAGGAGGAGGTCCAGAATCTGACGTCAGTTCTAAACGAGCTTCAGGAGGAGATTGGCGCCTATGACTACGAGGAACTTCAGAGCAGAGTGTCAAATCTTGAAGAGAGGCTTCGTGCATGCATGCAAAAATTAGGTAGGCTCAGACCTGTCATGGCGGCGACAGCCTGCTACCTCCATCTGCAAACACCCATAACCGTAGCTAGCGGTGCTCCCCGGGCGCAGTCACAGAACAGCAGAGGAGAATTTGCTTTCTGATGACTTACTATAATACATGGGAAGGTTAGTTAGCAAAACACAAAGGATTCTGGGCTCCACACGGGCAGTGGGATGCTAATTTCATTCTATGTAAATGTGTAGATGTAGCAGAGCTGAGTCCGTCACTGAAGCTTGCATGGAGAAGATTTAATGTGCAGGCCATAACCTGTGATGTGACAACTCAGCTCTGCTATATCCAAATTATTTTTACTGAATGGGGTAAATCTAGATATGGCTTAGAAAATGTGTGCTGTGCCCGGTATAGTGTGGCACTGTTGTCACCGGGGGTAGGTGCCGGGCGGTATGAAGGTATCGGGCGTGCAGTATGTATTAATGATGAGTGAAGGACAGCTCTTGCTGCAGCCATTCACACAGGTCACCTCCAGTTACTGCAGTGATTGCTGCAGAGAAAAGAGCAGATCAGCAGATAAGATGGCAGACCTGGGGGCGTGCCCTGCGGCATCAGGGTGCCGCACGCTCTTACACTGGGGCCCTTTCACATCTGTCATTTCGATCCAGTTTTTGAAGCCAAAGCTAGGGGTGCACCCAGAAAAAGACAGAAGCAGAACCCTTCCTATCTAACACATTATGGCACTGGCTGCAAAAACTGCAAAACTGCCTTGTGTGAACACGCCCTTACAAAGCTCCAGTCTGAAACGGGAAACCGAAGGGACAGGAGACATGGTCGGAGCTGCTATACGAGGTGGGGGAGGGGAGGTGACGGGAAGAAGGGGCCACAGGGTGCTGGCAGGAGAAGAAGAGCCGTCTGCCCCTTTATATAATACTGCAGTAACTTCCAGACACGACGGGAGATTTCCCGGTCCTAATATAAATACCTGCTGCCCGCGCCCCATCTACCATGTGCTACTGATAATACCGGTGTCTCAGGGTCCAGGTGTGACGGCTACAGTTATATAGCGTGTAGCATGGCGGTGCATTACTCTATATGGCATGACAGTAAATTATACGATATAGCAAGGCGGTATATCACATTATACAGTATAGCTGTATATTACATTATACAGTATAGCGGTATATCACATTATACAGTATAGCGGTATATTACATTATACAGTATAGCGGTATATCACACATATTATTATACAGTATAGCGGTATATTACATTATACAGTATAGCGGTATATCACATTATACAGTATAGCGGTATATCTACATTATACAGTATAGCGGTATATCACATTATACAGTATAGCGGTATATTACATTATACAGTATAGCGGTATATCACATTATACAGTATAGCGGTATATCACATTATACAGTATAGCGGTATATCACATTATACAGTATAGCGGTATATTACATTATACAGTATAGCGGTATATACATTATACACATATATACAGTATAGCGGTATATTTACATTATACAGTATAGCGGTATATCACATTATACAGTATAGCGGTATATTACATTATACAGTATAGCGGTATATCACATTATACAGTATAGCGGTATATTACATTATACAGTATAGCGGTATATTACATTATACAGTATATACATATAGCGGTATATCACATTATACAGTATAGCGGTATATTACATTATACAGTATAGCGGTATATTACATTATACAGTATAGCAGGTATATCACATTATACAGTATAGCGGTATATTACATTATACAGTATAGCGGTATATCACATTATACAGTATAGCGGTATATTACATTATACAGCATGGTGGTATATTACACTACAGTATATAGCATGGAGGGTATATCACATTATACAGTATAGCGGGTATATTACATTATACAGTATATAGCGGTATATTACACTACAGTAATATAGGTATTATATATCACATTATACAGTATAGTGGTATATTACATTATACAGCATGGTGGTATATTACACTACAGTATATAGCATGGAGGTATATCACATTATACAGTATAGCGGTATATTACATTATACAGCATGGTGGTATATTACACTACATTATTTATAGCATGGACGTATATCACATTATACAGCTTACAGCGGGTATATATTACATGTATACAGCATGGTGGTATATTACGCTACACTATATAACATGTACAGTATATTATAAGGCATGGTGGTATATAGCCTGGTGATGTATTACATTATGTAGCATAGGTATATATATTGTACTACAGTACTACAGTATATAGCATGGTGGTGTATAACATTATATAGCATGGCAGTGTATAAATTATAAGGCATGGTGATATATTATATAGCATGGAAGTATATTACATTATACAGAATGGCAGTATATTATATCATATAGCATGGCAGTGTATACCATTATATATCATGGCGGTGTATTACATCATATAGCATGGCGGTGTATACCACTATATAGCATGGCGGTGTATACCATTATTATAGCATGGCGGCATGCTATACATATATATGCATGCGGTGTATACACATTATATAGCATGGCGGTGTATACCATTATATAGCATGGCGGTGTATACCATTATATAGCATGGCGGTGTATACCATTATATAGCATGGCGGTGTATACCATTATATAGCATGTGCATATAGCATGCGGTGTATACCATTATATAGGCATGGCGGTGTATACCACTATATAGCATGGCGGTGTATACCATATATATAGCATGGCGGTGTATATACCATTATATAGCATGGCGGTGTATACACTATATAGCCATAGCATGGCGGTGTATACCATTATATAGCATGGCGGTGTAGCATGGCGGTGTATACCATATATAGCATGGCGGTGTATACCATTATATAGCATGGCGGTGTATACCATTATATAGCATGGCGGTGTATATATGGCGGTGTATCATATAGCATGGCGGGTGTAGCATGGCGGTGTATACCATTATATAGCATGGCGGTGTATACCACTATATAGCATGGCGGTGTATACCATTATATAGCATGGCGGTGTATACATGGCATTATATAGCATGGCGGTGTATACCATTATATAGCATGGCGGTGTATTAGCATGGCGGTGTATCATATAGCATGGCGGTGTATACCACTATATAGCATGGCGGTGTATACCACTATATAGCATGGCGGTGTATACCATTATATAGCATGGCGGTGTATATATGGCGGTGTATACCATTATATAGCATGGCGGTGTATACCACTATATAGCATGGCGGTGTATACCACTATATAGCATGGCGGTGTATACCACTATATAGCATGGCGGTGTATACCACTATATAGCATGGCGGTGTATACCACTATATAGCATGGCGGTGTATTACATCATATAGCATGGCGGTGTATACCACTATATAGCATGGCGGTGTATACCACTATATAGCATGGCGGTATACTACACTCTATAGCTGTCTTCACTATCATTTGTTGCGGGGCACAGGTAATGATCAGTAATTGAGCGTCTAGTGATTCCCCAGGACCGGCCACATGAGTCATTAGCTTCACTGAATTTCTGAGTGATAAGATCTGATATCAAGACTGTAAAGCCTCATTCACACGTCCGTGCTCAAATCTGTGAAAAGGTGGTCAGTGATGGATCCATGAAGACGTCCGTGAAGGATCTATGTGTGGTCTGAGTGTCCGTTTTTTGCTGTCCGTGTGTTATCCGTGTTTCATGGACACCGTGCAGATGAAAAATAATTTTTAAAGCATCTCTTCCTAATGATGCGTAAAACACGGATGGCACCTGTGGTTTTCATTGACCTGTAGACTATAATGTGTGTGATGGATCCGTGAACACGGACAAAATAGAGCGTGCATCCGTGCTAAAACCACGGACCGTGCTAAAACACGGATGTGTGAATGCACACATTAATATGAATGAGGACGTGTGCTGTACGTGGTCCGTGGAACACTGACGTGTGGATGAGGCTTAAAATGTAACTGCGGTTCTATTTTTTATTTGTGTAATGTATCGGGGCAGTGACACTGAACATTCCTGTAATATACTTTAATTACTGAATTTATACATTTCTATTAGAAATATAGCCGTAAAGTGGCCGATTTTGATCCTCTGTCTCCTGGTTACATCACAGTCAGTGAGGAGGAAGTCTCAGGAGACAGAGGAGCGTTAATAAGGATCGAAATCGGCCACTTTACAGCTATATTTCTAATAGAAATGTATAAATTCAGTATAAAGTATATTACAGAAATGTTCAGTGTCACAAATAAAGGATAGAACCGCCGTTACACTTTAAAGCTGAATTCACACTTGGCTGATGCAGAAATAGGTGCAAAAATCTGCCACATGTGAACAGAGCCCCTGAAGCGTCTGTAGTGTCGTCAGTGTTTTCCAGCAAGGTGAAGTGATGCTGTACATACTGAATACTGGCTGATGAGCGCATAAAGCCGCCACTAAATGCCGCCCCGCGGATGGAATACATATTAGCCTGCAATCACACATGCAGTTTCTGGTGAAGCTTTCAGTGCAGTATTTTCAGCCAAGGCCAGAAGTGGATTCAGCAGAACCGAGAAGTCTGGGGTTCGTTTATTAAGACCGGCGTTTTAGATCCTGCGCTGGCGGTGGATCCACCGGCCTCTCTATAACTTCAGGCCATCCAGCGCCACTTCTAAATGTAAGAAGCTTCCTCGTTGACTTATATTTAGACCTTTTTCTACAACTAAAACAGGCATAGAAAATGATTAATTTTCACCACACCCACAATGTTAGACCCGGCGTGAGTGAGAAGAAGTCGCAGATTTCAGATTAATAAATGACCCCCTTTATATTCCCCAGTCCTTCTGTATTCACACCTCAGTTTGGCTCAAAAAACTGCATCATAAACTGCATGTGTGATCCTAGGCTGCAGAAGTGCATCTCGTCTGCAGGAACGTGTCCGTGGGTCATGTCCGTGGGTCATGTCCGTGGGTCATGTCTGTGGGTCATGTCTGTGGGTCATGTCCGTGGGTCATGTCTGTGGGTCATGTCCGCGGGTCATGTCCGCGGGTCATGTCCGCGGGTCATGTCTGTGGGTCATGTCCGTGGGTTACCCATTACCAGCCATCCCCAAGTAAACATCCTCAGCCCGGATCACTCCGGTAAGGATTGGGAGCTGTCCAGGGATGATGCCGGACAGCTCTAGGGCTGCAGATTCACCACTGCTGTATGCAGAGTACAGCCTCCTTCAAAATTCGAATACTGGCCACGTGCATCCCGCATTTTCCCTTCCACGGAGTGGAAGGGAAAAATGTCTATTCTTGTCCTCAAAATGGGCAAGTTTAGGACATGTTCTATTTTTTTTGTGGACCCATTGAAATGAATGGGTCCGCACCCAATTCCCCAAATATGTGCATCAAATGTGGACCAAAACTACAGCCGTTTGCATGAGCCCTATAGATGATATTTATGGATGCTCCTGTAATAGACTGACACTGCCCCACCCCCCAGCCAGGGAACATTGGGGCGGTTTGCATCCCACCGATGGTGCCACGTAGGAGAATCTCGTACAGTTTATGATGCAGTTTTTGCACCAACGTCAGGAGAGTAAATGTAAACCAGAAAAAGGGCGTGCACCTCTCCCTCCTGCTGGATCCATGTCTGACAATGGCTCAGAAAACTGCATCAAAAGCTGCACCGTAAACTGCCTGTGTGACTCCGGGCTAATAGAGGTATCGCCAGCGTAGCTGCGTTACATGTGGACTGATCTCCCAGCATTATCTATTGTGTGAGCTATGGGATCGTACAGTCATTCACAGCAGCGCTCATCATTAAAGGACATAGACGCAGATCTATGTAGCAGTGTCTACTGTGCGTGGAGAACAGGAACGCACAATCTGTTGTATGGTTGTGAGTAACGTTCACAGCAGAGACACCATATGGTATATAGATGGGGGGAGGCGGAAAAACAGCGTTATAATGAGACGAGGGGACCATCGCCAGCACATTATCTACACAGCAGGACACGATCTAGATATCGGGGGTCAGTTACAAACATTTTTATCAGTTTTAGTCAATAAAAAGTTGCAAGACCCCTTTATGCGACTTTTTGATCACCCGTGAGACAATATTTGATGCACAGGTGTGTTTACGCCGTCCTCGCCACTTGGGCGTGGTGGGGGCCGGGGCTGATGTCAGGTATAAAAGAGGAGTGAAAGCTACCCCAGTCGGAGGCTGTCAGTCTGGGAGTAGGCGCACGGAACGCCGTAGATGTCGCAAATGACATAAATTAGCTGAATCCTCCGGCAGCGCAGGCGGGAGAAACAAAGACCGGCGTGAAAAGCTAGTCATTGTAAATGACCCCCAAAACCTCCAAATGCTTCAAGCGAAGCAACTTTACAAATACTACGGATAATAAACGGATTTTTTGCAGATCAGATTTATTCCAATGGGGTCGCAAAAAATGCGGACAGAACACCGTGTGCTGTCCGCATCCACATGTCAGTATCCGTGTTCGGCATATCCAAAACGGATACGGTCGTGTGCATGAGGCCTGATATAGATTAGATTATATCCAGACACAGACCATAAGATGATGCTCATCCCACGCTGTAATCACGGGGCCACGTTTTTAGAAATGGTTTCATGCTTTGTTGCTGTTGGGGGTGGTCCTTCATTCAGATCCCCCCCCCCCCGAAGGATTTCAGCAATTTCTGTGCACATTATAGGATTTAGGCCGAGCAGACGAGAAGATTTCTCCGTCCCGGGCACAGAAATGAACGCTCCGTCCTCATCCGACTAAATAAAACATCTTGTTCTGTGATGATGAATTCCAGGTAAAGCAATCAGCCGCCCTGTGACTAGTGCTAGGAAGGTGACAGGGGACCGCCAGGCCGGCACAGCGCCCAGGACTCCGTGTACCAGGCCGAACCGCCGCTTTATTACATTTCATACTTAAATTCAGCAGAAACGTCCGGCGGGCCATCAATAATAACGGGGAGGCGGCCCCTTCTCATAGGGCTGTGTGCACACTGATCCATGTGGTCAATGACGTGTATACGCTGTATGTATGGGGGGGAATGGCAGAATCTACAGCGCATGGGCTGATTTTCTATGGAAGTGCTGCTCTTTCACTGAAAAGCGTCAGAAAACAACGCCAGCTCCGGCCTGTTGTCACCCCATACCAGGTGCACCCCTTCTATCATGTGTCGTCCCCCCCCCATCATGGCTCCTGGCTGGGTCCCCATTGATAGGGGCCTGTTCACCCCATGCCCGGTGCACCCCTTCTATCATGTGTCGTCCCCCCCCCCCACATCATGGCTCCTGGCTGGGTCCCCATTGATTGGGGCCTGTTCACCCCATGCCCAGGTGCACCCCTTCTATCATGTGTCCCCCCCCCCATCATGGCTCCTGGCTGGGTCCTCATTGATTCGGGCCTGTTCACCCCATACCAGGTGCACCCCTTCTATCATGGTGTCCCCCCCCCATCATGGCTCCTGGCTGGGTCCCCATTGATTCGGGGCCTGTTCACCCCATGCCCGGTGCACCCCTTCTATCATGTCCCCCCCCCACATCATGGCTCCTGGCTGGGTCCCCATTGATTCGGGCCTGTTCACACCTTTCCCGGTGCACCCCTTCTATCATGTGTCCCCCCCCATCATGGCTCCTGGCTGGGTCCCCATTGATTCGGGCCTGTTCACCCCTTTCCCGGTGCACCCCTTCTATCAGGTGTCCCCCCCCATCATGGCTCCTGGCTGGGTCCCCATTGATAGGGGCCCGTTCACCCCTTTCCCGGTGCACCCCTTCTATCATGTGCCCCCCCTCACATCATGGCTCCTGGCTGGGTCCCCATTGATTCGGGCTTGTTCACCCCTTTCCCAGTGCACCCCTTCTATCATGTGTCCCCCCCCCCCACATCATGGGCTCCTGGCTGGGTCCCCATTGATTCGGGCCTGTTCACCCCTTTCCCAGTGCCACCCCTTCTATCATGTGTCCCCCCCCCCACATCATGGCTCCTGGCTGGGTCCCCATTGATAGGGGCCTGTTCACCCCATGCCCGGTGGCACCCCTTCTATCATGTGTCCCCCCCCCACATCATGGCTCCTGGCTGGGTCCCCATTGATTCAGGCCTGTTCACCCCTTTCCCGGTGCACCCCTTCTATCATGTGTCCCCCCCCCCACATCATGGCTCCTGGCTGGGTCCCATTGATTCGGGCCTGTTCACCCCTTTCCCAGTGCACCCCTTCTATCATGTGTCCCCCCCCCATCATGGCTCCTGGCTGGGTCCCCATTGATTCGGGCCTGTTCACCCCTTTCCCAGTGCACCCCTTCTATCATGTGTCCCCCCCCATCATGGCTCCTGGCTGGGTCCCCATTGATTCGGGCCTGTTCACCCCTTTCCCAGTGCACCCCTTCTATCATGTGTCCCCCCCCCATCATGGCTCCTGGCTGGGTCCCCATTGATTCGGGCCTGTTCACCCCTTTCCCAGTGCACCCCTTCTATCATGTGTCCCCCCCCCATCATGGCTCCTGGCTGGGTCCCCATTGATTCGGGCCTGTTCACCCCTTTCCCAGTGCACCCCTTCTATCATGTGTCCCCCCCCCATCATGGCTCCTGGCTGGGTCCCCATTGATTCGGGCCTGTTCACCCCTTTCCCAGTGCACCCCTTCTATCATGTGTCCCCCCCCATCATGGCTCCTGGCCTGGGTCCCCATTGATTCGGGCCTGTTCACCCCTTTCCCAGTGCACCCCTTCTATCATGTGTCCCCCCCCCATCATGGCTCCTGGCTGGGTCCCCATTGATTCGGGCCTGTTCACCCCTTTCCCGGTGCACCCCTTCTATCAGGTGTCCCCCCCCATCATGGCTCCTGGCTGGGTCCCCATTGATTCGGGCCTGTTCACCCCTTTCCCAGTGCACCCCTTCTATCAGGTGTCCCCCCCCATCATGGCTCCTGGCTGGGTCCCCATTGATTCGGGCCTGTTCACCCCTTTCCCAGTGCACCCCTTCTATCATGTGTCCCCCCCCCCCCATCATGGCTCCTGGCTGGGTCCCCATTGATTCGGGCCTGTTCACCCCTTTCCCAGTGCACCCCTTCTATCATGTGTCCCCCCCATCATGGCTCCTGGCTGGGTCCCCATTGATTCGGGCCTGTTCACCCCTTTCCCAGTGCACCCCTTCTATCATGTGTCCCCCCCCCCCATCATGGCTCCTGGCTGGGTCCCCATTGATAGGGGCTCAGTATGCAGATAAGAGGCCTCTAGTCCGTTCTCCTGGATATATTCCTTTATATTTGGCTGGCAGCCATTCCTCACCGCTTAAATGTCAACCCAGTAAAACAGACTTTCTACTTAAAGTGGGAAGGGGGGATGGGGATGGGGGTACAGATCCGTGACGGACGTCCTCAGGTCCCGGCTCCTGCTGGGAATGGCCTGTAATTAACCGCCGCCCTTCGGCCCTGTGACAACGGCCCGGCCAAGTGATTATTTTTAATCCCAGAAACCATTAGATCCAAAGTGTCTTGGCAGCAGAACGACGGATGTCACGGAGACGACCGGGCGGCAGAAGGTTTATTCTCCTGATGACCCTGGGACGGGTCACTGTGGGGACTATACGGCGGCCTCACTGCTGCAGATTAAATGCCCCCGGACGACAGCAATTAATTAGAAGTCTCCGGTGACATTTCAGTGACGGACGAGAGAGACGGAGGAATAATTAGCAGCAGAGAAGACGTCTTATCTGGGACGCTTCTTACTCAGGGTCACCGCGACTTCCACGGTGGAAGACTCTTTGAGAACAGCTATCGCCTCCGTAGTGCGGGCACCAACCTTGGTCACATTAACCCCATATGTGATCAGTCTATGATCAGGAAGTACCTGCCGCAGGCTCTGGGGGAGGGGGGTGTCTGTCAGATTAATGCCGCTGATCAGTGCACCCTAAGATTTTGGAGTTTGATAACTTTTGTCCAACCAAAGTCTCCAAGAGAGAATACAGCCAGCACAGAGCCGGGCCTGATGGAGCAGATATCTGCAGTACTGAACCTATTCTACCACCCAGGCAGCAGTGAACTGGTTAACAATAGTTAATAAAATCCAAAATCTGGAAAGAAAGGGGCCTCAGCGCAGAAATCCAACCACTTGACCCCTGTATACATACCTGAGGCGTCTCGCCCCCTCCCTCCTCATTACTCCCCAGCTCACCTGTAATGTAATATTATCGGGTCAGTACACGGGACGACGCTGATCTCTGCACCAAACCCAATTAACCCTCTCCCATCCGTAAGGCGAGGAGGTGACGTTTGATTTAGATCTGGAAGTAAAACCCTGATTCAGAGATCTGCAGACTATTACTCCTCCATATAACTATGTCAGCACCTATGACGGGAGGATATAAACTTGTGATATTTCCTGTGTCTTGCAGCCTGCGGGAAGCTGACGGGGATCAGTGAGCCGGTCACCATCAAGGCGTCTGGATCCAGGTTCGGCTCGTGGATGACGGATCCTCTGGCTCCAGAAGGAGATAACAGAGTAAGTGGCATTTACCGAAATTATCACCTCCAGCTGCTGATGGAGAAGCAGGACACGTCCACCGATGATCAACATCATTCATCTAATGCTTCTCATTTCTCCATATGTCGGATTCTGGGAAACTGAGTCACAACCAACATGGCCGCCATTACATCGTCCCGGGGGCGTCACTAGTCTTACCTAGGGCCCTAAAGGGCTAATCCGCCTAGTTATGTATTGCAGGGGGTGTAATACGACATAACTGGTTGCATCTGCTATGCCCATATCTTGCCAAGGTTGGTGAGACTGATAACAGCAGCCATATTGGTCACCCAGCTTTCCCAGACACAGATAATCTTGTTTTAGGAGACATACTGACCTTAGATAGGATGTGCCATAAATGTCTGATAGATGCAGGTGTCACCTCTCCTCAGGATGAGGGTCTCCTGACTATTGGGGAGGATAGTGAATGAAGAGGTGGCTGCGCAGGAGTCTCTCCATTCACTTCAGTGGAAGTCCCCGGGGGCGTGTCCTCCAGGTGAGAATATCCCCTATGAGCACTGTGATGTGTAACCAGAACCCAATGTTTGCCACCCTCAGGGGTCACTGGTGTGTGTGTGGGGGGGTCCTCCTCCTATGGTCATATTCCTGCCCGGAGGATGATGCAGTGATACCAGACGGGCGCAGCCGTGTTTGTGGCCCCCGCTCCGCAGTCTCACCGGCTCGTGGTGTTGCAGGGAAATCCTTTTGTGACATTCACAGTGGAAATGTCATATGTAAATGCGGTGGCCGTGATCCTCGCAGGACGCCGCTGTAGGGGAGGATTCATGCCGGCACCAAACGGAAAGATTTGGAGGGAACCCAGGGACGTCTGAAGACCCCACAGGCTTTATGGAGCTTAGTGTGTAAGGATCCAGTCAGGAAGATTAATCTATAAGCGTAAGAACAAAACTAGAAAATGTTATCAGATTACTACCTCAGTGAGTCCTGAAACACTCTGTGCTGCTGGGGAGCCTGAACCTGCATTCTCAGACTGTGACCTCTCCAATTAGACCAGCGCACTCATCTCCTGAAATCCTCTGTGCTGCTGGACAGCCTGCTCCTGCATTCCTGGCGTGTGACCTCCCCTACTAGGCCAGCACACTCCACTCCTGAAACACTCTGTGCTGCTGGGAGCTGCTCCTGCATTGTCAGCCTGTGACCTCCCCATCTTGACCAGCACACTCCTCTCCTGAAATACTCTGTGCTGCTTGGGGGAGGGCGGTGCTTCTGTATTCTCTGCCTGTCACCTTCTCTACTAGACCAGCAGATTCCTCTCCTGAAATCCTCTGTGCTGCTCATTCCACTATTTACCTCCATGCCATCCCTGTCCGCACTTGTTTCATCACACTAGTGGACAGGATAACTCCCCCCTTGCTATCTGACTCCTCTCCTGAAATCCTCTGTGCTGCTGTGAACAGTTATTAATGTGTCTCTTGCTCCCGCAGGTCTGGTACATGGACGGATACCACAATAACAGGTTTGTAAGGGAGTACAGGTCTATGGAGGACTTCATGAACAGCGACAACTTTACCTCTCACCGCCTCCCGCACCCTTGGTCTGGGACCGGCCAGGTTGTATATAACGGATCAATATATTTCAATAAGTTCCAAAGTCACATCATCATCAGATTTGACTTGAAGTCAGAGACAATCCTGAAGACGCGCAGCTTGGACTCAGCCGGTTACACCAACGTCTACCACTACGCGTGGGGGGGCCAGTCAGACATAGACATCATGGTGGATGAAAATGGACTGTGGGTGGTTTATGCCACCAATCAAAACGCTGGGAACATTGTGATCAGCAAACTGGACCCCAATACCCTCCAGATACTGAAGACCTGGAATACGGGTTACCCCAAGAGAAGCGCCGGCGAGGCCTTCATGATCTGCGGGACCCTCTACGTCACCAACGGATATTCTGGAGGAACCAAAGTGCACTACGCCTACCAGACCAACACGTCCAACTACGAGTACATCGACATCCCCTTCCAGAACAGGTACTCCCACATCTCCATGTTGGACTACAACCCCAAGGATCGCGCTCTGTACGCCTGGAATAACGGACACCAGGTCCTCTACAACGTCACCCTGTTCCACGTCATCAGGTCCGACGAGTTGTAGCCAAATCTGTCGCCTGAGAACAAACTGACCAAAAGAAGTGAAAAAACGAAAAGAAAACAAGATGTAGAATAAAAATGGCTGCCAAATCGACACCGTCTGTCCGACCGGATTAAGTGATTCCCTCGAAACGTAAAAAAACAAACAAAACCCAGAAACCTTCAGGAAGTTCCCATTTTAATATCACGTGATAGGAAGGAAATGATAAACTGCTGCACTCACGATCCAAGGAGACACTAAGAGACACTTCATACACACGGCAGTGACTGTTTGCTGCAGTGGACAATGCCCGGGAGGGGACGGTGCGGCCACTGAGAGGAACGCAGGATTTATCGTTATATTCCTAGAAAGCTGAATCCATCCATAGAGGAGCTATAGATATATATATATATACATATGCCGGGGCTGCGGCTCCACAAGTATTCGTAGTAGAGAAGCTCTCTCCTAGGCGCAGTGGATGGCGGTGTGTACTGCGGCGGTAGATTGTCCATATTGTTTAATCTTACGTATCAGAACAATTCTCATGTATTCTGTCTCGTTCTCTGAAGTATTCCGCTGTATTTGTCTGTTCACGCGATGAATGTCGTTCAGTTTGAAGTAGTTTGGATTTATTAAGAGCAATGAATTTCGTTTCTGTAAAAACTATAAAAAAAAAGAAGAAAAACTATTTATGACATATAATATATACAATGAGTGTGAGCGTGGAGGCGGTCGTCCCGCTGAGGCGCCGGGGGGAGGGCGGCCGCCTCACATGACACTCATTCTTGGGGAGGCGATGTGGATTCGGGGGACGTCTGCGGAGGGGGTCTCGATCCTTCCTCCACCTCCGGTACACGCACGGGTTGTTTTATAATTATTGTATTATCATTCCACCGATGCACACGATACAGGACAAAGCGATTTGTACGATCCACAATGATGTAAAGAACAATAAAAAGAGATATTAGAACACGCGGCTCGTCATATCACGTGTTGTACCACGGCGGCGCGGAGGACGCTGGGGTAGAGCGGTTATCCCTCTACAGGTCCTCCTGATAATCCTCTAATCGTGGTGTCTCTCTCCTCTCCTGATTCTTTGCTGCAATGTATCAGCAATGGTAGCAAACCCTCATCTGTGACAAATACTAGGTCTGTACCGGCTTCAGTTCCCCAACTGCATGCTGAGATCTTGAGAACTGGTAAATGAAATGCAAAGTGTATGAGAAAACTGGAGAACTGGTCACCGCAGTGGACTGGTCAGGTGAGTGCGGTGATACTGTAGCATAGAGCCTCTATAGAGGCAGGGTTATATAGAATAGAGCCTCTATAGAGGCAGGGTTATATAGAATAGAGCCTCTATAGAGGCAGGGTTATATAGAACAGAGCATCTATAGAGGCAGGAGTATATAGAATAGAGTCTCTATAGAGGCAGGGTATATAGAATAGAGTCTCTATAGAGGCAGGGTTATATAGAATAGAGCCTCTATAGAGGCAGGAGTATAGAATAGAGCATCTATAGAGGCAGGAGTATATAGAATAGAGCATCTATAGAGGCAGGAGTATATAGAATAGAGCCTCTATAGAGGCAGGAGTATATAGAATAAAGCCTCTATAGAGGCAGGAGTAAATAGAATAGAGCCTCTATAGAGGCAGGAGTATATAGAATAGAGCCTCTGTAGAGGCAGGAGTATATAGAATAGAGCCTCTGTAGATGCAGGAGTATATAGAATAGAGCCTCTATAGAGGCAGGGTATATAGAATAGAGCCTCTGTACAGGTAGGAGTATATAGAATAGAGCCTCTGTAGAGGCAGGGTATATAGAATAGAGCCTCTGTAGAGGCAGGAGTATATAGAATAGAGCCTCTATAGAGGCAGGAGTATATAGAATAGAGCCTCTATAGAGGCAGGAGTATATAGAATACAGCCTCTGTAGAGGCAGGAGTATATAGAATAGAGTCTCTATAGAGGCAGGAGTATATAGAATAGAGCCTCTGTAGAGGCAGGAGTATATAGAATAGAGCCTCTATAGAGGCAGGAGTATATAGAATAGAGCCTCTATAGAGGCAGGAGTATATAGAATAGAGCCTCTGTAGAGGCAGGAGTATATAGAATAGAGCCTCTGTAGAGGCAGGAGTATATAGAATAGAGCCTCTGTAGATGCAGGAGTATATAGAATAGAGCCTCTATAGAGGCAGGGTATATAGAATAGAGCCTCTGTAGAGGCAGGAGTATATAGAATAGAGCCTCTGTAGAGGCAGGGTTATATAGAATAGAGCCTCTATAGAGGCAGGGTTATATAGAATAGAGCATCTATAGAGGCAGGGTATATAGAATAGAGCCTCTGTAGAGGCAGGGTATATAGAATAGAGCCTCTGTAGAGGCAGGAGTATATAGAATAGAGCCTCTGTAGAGGCAGGAGTATATAGAATAGAGCCTCTGTAGAGGCAGGGTTATATAGAATAGAGCCTCTATAGAGGCAGGGTTATATAGAATAGAGCCTCTATAGAGGCAGGGTTATATAGAATAGAGCATCTATAGAGGCAGGAGTATATAGAATAGAGTCTCTATAGAGGCAGGGTATATAGAATAGAGTCTCTATAGAGGCAGGGTTATATAGAATAGAGCTTCTATAGAGGCAGGGTATATAGAATAGAGCATCTATAGAGGCAGGAGTATATAGAATAGAGCCTCTATAGAGGCAGGAGTATATAGAATAGAGCCTCTGTAGAGGCAGGAGTATATAGAATAGAGCCTCTATAGAGGCAGGGTTATATAGAATAGAGCCTCTATAGAGGCAGGAGTATACAGCATGTGACCATAGTGACCGCAGTGGACTGGTCAGGTGAGTGCGGTGATACTGTAGCAGAGAGCCTCTATAGAGGCAGGGTTATATAGAATAGAGCATCTATAGAGGCAGGGTTATATAGAATAGAGCATCTATAGAGGCAGGGTATATAGAATAGAGCCTCTATAGAGGCAGGGTTATATAGAATAGAGCCTCTGTAGAGGCAGGAGTATATAGAATAGAGGTCTATAGAATAGAGCCTCTACAGAGGCAGGGTACATAGAATAGAGCCTCTATAGAGGCAGGAGTATATAGAATAGAGCCTCTATAGAGGCAGGAGTATATAGCATGTGACCATAGTGACCGCAGTGGACTGGTCAGGTGAGCGCGGTGATATATAGTATTACATGGGACAGGAGCTGTATGATCACGTAGTATCTGCAGTGCACATTCGGTATATGCGGCAGGTCCGTAGACAGAACCAGAGGCCCAGTCACCTTCTGTTCCATATTCTATACAGAGGCATCCAGTAATGTATACCGCCTGGTGCGGGGCATATATGTAATGTATCTGTATGACTGTGCGGTGGCATCCATCAGAGGTATAAATCCTCCTCACCTACACCACTAGCCGGTGTGAATCCGCCCAAGGGATCGTGATTCCTGCCCCCTCCGGCTATCCTATATACACTCATATGTTTTTTGACTGCACAATGTCTGCCTGCTCATGTGCCGCTATCTTGGGGTCAGACATTTTAACTATCTAGATGCCCATCTGGAACAAACTGGGAGCTGTGGTGCGCTCCCCTCCTTGTGATGGAGGCCCCTCATTACTACAGCAGATCACGGGCCGAGACTGGTTCATGATGTGTCCATTCTAACAAGACCCCCACTGGGCTTAGACCCGAAATAACGGCGCGAGCAGAGAGACAAACCTGCTGGAAGCTGCTAATAGTGTGCGGCTAAAACTCCGCCACCGCAGGAAATCTTCACATGTAGCAGCAGGAATACTCTGCGGATCTGGATTATTAGCCAGAGAATAGTGAGGGGCCCTGTGACTGAGAATAGTGAGGGGCCCTGTGACGGAGAATAGTGAGGGGCCCTGTGACGGAGAATAGTGAGGGGCCCTGTGACGGAGAATAGTGAGGGGCCCTGTGACTGAGAATAGTGAGGGGCCCTGTGACAGAGAATAGTGAGGGGCCCTGACTGAAGGGCCCTGACGAGATGCCTGGAGGGGGCCCTGTGACTGAGAATAGTGAGGGGCCCTGTGACTGAGAATAGTGAGGGCCCTGTGACTGAGAATAGTGAGGGGCCCTGTGACTGAGAATAGTGAGGGGCCCTGTGACTGAGAATAGTGAGGGGCCCTGTGATGGAGAATAGTGAGGGGCCCTGTGATTGAGAATAGTGAGGGGCCCTGCGACTGAGAATAGTGAGGGGCCCTGTGACGGAGAATAGTGAGGGGCCCTGTGATTGAGAATAGTGAGGGGCCCTGTGACTGAGAATAGTGAGGGGCCCTGTGACGGAGAATAGTGAGGGGCCCTGTGACTGAGAATAGTGAGGGGCCCTGTGACTGAGAATAGTGAGGGGCCCTGTGACTGAGAATAGTGAGGGGCCCTGTGACTGAGAATAGTGAGGGGCCCTGTGACTGAGAATAGTGAGGGGCCCTGTGACGGAGATAGTGAGGGGCCCCTGTGACTGAGAATAGTGAGGGGCCCTGTGACTGAGAATAGTGAGGGGCCCTGTGACTGAGAATAGTGAGGGCCCTGTCCGCTGAGAATAGTGAGGGGCCCTGTGGCTGAGAATAGTGAGGGGCCCTGTGACTGAGAATAGTGAGGGGCCCTGCGACTGAGAATAGTGAGGGGCCCTGTGACGGAGAATAGTGAGGGGCCCTGTGACTGAGAATAGTGAGGGGCCCTGTGGCTGAGAATAGTGAGGGGCCCTGTGACTGAGAATAGTGAGGGGCCCTGTGACTGAGAATAGTGAGGGGCCCTGTGACGGAGAATAGTGAGAGGCCCTGTGACACATAAGGGGCCACATTCACACATTCCGGATTTGATGAGGTGCTACATAAGGGGAGTTCCAGTATTGCACCCACGAGCCGGTCAGTGGAATGCTGCCCTGTTATATACGGTCAGGTACAGGACGGCTGAAGCAGCCATGATACCTCAGAGGAGGACGGCTGCTGTTTAATGCTGTGTCCTTCTCAATGTCTGCCCTCCAAAAACAGCTCTGCCGAGCGGCTCCCACCAAGGAAAGGTCAGATGCAAAATGTCAGGGCGTTATCCCGGAGCTTCCTACGGCTCTCCATAAATAGCTGCGGCCTGCCAATCCCACGGGAGATTCTCTTACAGCCTAAAGTGGAAAAGGAAAAAATGCAGGATTGGAAAGACAGGCAGAAATAATGGCTCTCTATGGGAGGGCTGCGCGGCCGCAGGTCTCCATTAGGAAACCACATTCATTCCACAAGCGTCCGCACTCAGGGATCGCACTCCCATCATCCGCATTACCTGCCACTTCTTATCATCTGAGCTGAACAGGTACAGTCCTTATTAGAGCAGTGGGAATGTGAATAGGGCTCTGCAGGCCGTGTACAAAGAAGAGTCTGCGGCAAATGTGCTGCATGTGAACAGAACCTCAGCGAGTCCATGCGCTGATCCCCCATCTGCTATCCAGACATGCTGGGGGTCATTTGCTAACAGTTTTATGCTCCTTTTTGACATAAAATTGTTGCACTACTTTGCACCTTTTGCCCACAAAGCACTATTTGTTGTACGGCCATTTTAATACCTAATAGGGGTGGAGGGGGCGCGGTGGTGGCCAGGAGTCCGGCCCTGGGAAATTCAGGAATCTTACACCAGAAAAAAGGGGTAAAAGTTGCTGGCGGCTGGGCTGGCATAGAATTTCAGGCAGGCGCATGGACTACAAAAGATGCTCCTAATTTATGAGGTGGTTCATCTTCCAGCAGTAACGTCGGCGTAAAAGACGCTAAAAAGACCGGCATAAAATGATGTTCTTAATAGATGACCCCCAATGAGAGGAGGAATCGCTCCCGACTACTGACAAAACTAGAAAACGCTGCTGCCAGTAATTAACGTTTCCAAAGTGTTACTTCTCCTTACCCCTGATAGCTACAATTTTTTCGGTCTGTGATACTACAGCCTTCATAGAGGTTGTCAGGTTGTCGCCCTCAGCAGTAATGCTCCACATCCCCTGTAGGCACTGATGGTACAGCCGCAGGATCTCTAATACCGCCGTCTCCATTCCTCCCCACACGTCCATGTCAGGGGGGCAGATATGTCCGGATTACAAGGCCCTATGGGCCCGGTAATGGCGGCCGTTACCCAGATCATATCGAGCCTCTGTATCAGCCACCGGGCATAATATGTCAGCGCCACCTGTACCGCAGGCAGATGTGCCGCACCTGATTGTCCCACTAATCCCTGCATGTAATGGCTCCTTAATCTGCGCGATCCGCAGCTTTGGAGTAAATCTTCACTTCCATTTGGATTCTTTTATGATTGCAAAGGAGCAAAATGGATGTCTGTGGCCGTCCCTTCATGGTAAACCCGGGAGATTACATCAGACAGGATGAGGGATGAGACCAGGAATCTGCCATCTGCTGGAATCTGCCGCGCTCTCTTTGTATTTAGACAAGCTAACGTGTTTTTCGGGGGGCTGGGGAGGTTCGGCTCTGCTGACTGTTAATCATCATTTATTTTCGGTGCACCTCGTCATATTTAGCATTGATGTGCAGGGATGATGATAAAATGCGCGGTCTGCTCTGGAGGATGAACATTCAGCCAGCAGATGATCCGGTCCCGGGTGACATCACTTCATGTCCTGTTCTGTGAGTGCTACAGACGCTGATGGAAGCGCGGAGGCAGCTCTGGCTCCTGCAGGGGGTGATCCCACTGTAGATGATAATGGCGGTTCTATACGGCGATAGTGACGTCAGGATTTATAGATCACACCACAAGATATCCACTAATGTGAAACCAAAGCAAAGGGCGAGCCACAAAGGGCCCCGGGGCCCTGTGATCTACAGATCAGGACTGATTCCAGGCTTCCAGACCCCCAGAAGTCTCTCCACGAAGGGTAGAAATCAGCCTATAACTTACAGGATTTCACCCCAAAACTGCCATAGTGAGCGGGAGCTGGTGAGGTCACAGTGAGATGGCGGTATTATCAGCGAAAAGCTGGTGATGTCACAAAGAAAGGGGGGGGGATCATAGATTAAAGAATGGTTTCACATTTCACATATTACCTGAGGAGGGCTGCTGATGTCACAGTGAGGTGGCGGTATTACCTGAGGAGGGCTGCTGATGTCACAATGAGTGGCGGTATTACCTGAGGAGGCTGCTGATGTCACAGTGAGGTGGCGTATTACCTGAGGAGGGCTGCTGATGTCACAATGAGGTGGCGGTATTACCTGAGGAGGGCTGCTGATGTCACAGTGAGGTGGCGGTATTACCTGAGGAGGACTGCTGATGTCACAATGAGGTGGTGGTATTACCTGAGGAGGGTTGGTGATGTCACAGTGAGGTGGCGGTTTTATCAGGGGGAGGATGGTGATGTCACAGTGAGGTGGCAGTATTATCAGGGGGAGGATGGTGATGTCATAGTGAGGTGGCGGTATTATCAGGGGGAGGATGGTGATGTCACAGTGAGGTGGCGGTATTACCTGAGGAGGGCTGCTGATGTCACAATGAGGTGGCGGTATTACCTGAGGAGGGCCGCTGATGTCACAATGAGGTGGCGGTATTACCTGAGGGGGGCCTGCTGATGTCACAATGAGGTGGCGGTATTACCTGAGGAGGACTGCTGATGTCACAATGAGGTGGTGGTATTACCTGAGGAGGGTTGGTGATGTCACAGTGAGGTGGCGGTATTACCTGAGGAGGACTGCTGATGTCACAATGAGGTGGTGGTATTACCTGAGGAGGGTTGGTGATGTCACAGTGAGGTGGCGGTTTTTATCAGGGGGAGGATGGTGATGTCACAGTGAGGTGGCAGTATTATCAGGGGGAGGATGGTGATGTCATAGTGAGGTGGCGGTATTATCAGGGGGAGGATGGTGATGTCACAGTGAGGTGGCAGTATTACCTGAGGAGGGCTGCTGATGTCACAATGAGGTGGCGGTATTACCTGAGGAGGGCTGCTGATGTCACAATGAGGTGGCGGTATTACCTGAGGAGGGTTGGTGATGTCACAGTGAGGTGGCGGTTTTATCAGGGGGAGGATGGTGATGTCACAGCGAAGTGGCGGTATTATCAGGGGGAGGATGGTGATGTCATAGTGAGGTTGGCGGTATTATCAGGGGGAGGATGGTGATGTCACAGTGAGGTGGCGGTATTATCAGGGGAGGATGGTGATGTCACAGTGAGGTGGCGGTATTACAAGGGGGAGGATGGTGATGTCACAGTGAGTTAGCGGTATTATCAGGGGGAGGATGGTGATGTTACAGTGAGCTGGAGGTATTATCAGGGGGAGGATGGTGATGTCACAGTGAGGTGGCGGTATTATCAGGGGGGAGGATGGTGATGTCACAATGAGGTGGCAGTATTACAAGGGGGAGGATGGTGATGTCACAGTGAGTTAGCGGTAATTATTAGGGGGAGGATGGTGATGTCACAGTGAGGTGGCAGTATTATCAGGGGGAGGATGGTGATGTCACAATGAGGTGGCAGTATTACAAGGGGGAGGATGGTGATGTCACAGTGAGTTAGCGGTATTATCAGGGGGAGGATGATGTCACAGTGAGGTGGCGGTATTATCAGGGCGAGGATGGTGATGTCACAGTGAGTTAGCGGTATTATTAGGGGAGGATGGTGATGTCACAGTGAGGTGGCGGTATTAATAGGGGGAGGATGGTGATGTCAAAGTGAGGTGGCGTATTATCAGGGGGAGGATGGTGATGTCACAGTGAAGGTGGCGGTATTATCAGGGGGAGGATGGTGATGTCACAGTGAGGTGGCGGTATTATCAGGGGGAGGATGATGATGTCACAGTGAGGAGGCGGTATTATCAGGGGGAGGATGGTGATGTCACAGTGAGATGGCGGTATTATCAGGGGGAGGATGGTGATGTCACAGTGAGTTAGCGGTATTATTAGGGGAGGATGGTGATGTCACAGTGAGGTGACGGTATTATTAGGAGGAGGATGGTGATGTCACAGTGAGGTGGCAGTATTACAAGGGGGAGGATGGTGATGTCACAGTGAGGTGGCGGTATTATCAGGGGGAGGATGGTGATGTCACAGTGAGGTGGCAGTATTACAAGGGGGAGGATGGTGATGACACAGTGAGGTGGCGGTATTATCAGGAGCAGGATGGTGATGTCACATTGAGGAGGCGGTATTATCAGGGGGAGGATGATGATGTCACAGTGAGGAGGCGGTATTATTAGGGGGAGGATGGTGATGTCACATTGAGTTAGCGGTATTATCAGGGGAGGATGGTGATGTCACAGTGAGTTAGCGGTATTATCAGGGGGAGGATGATGATGTCACAGTGAGGAGGCGGTATTATCAGGGGGAGGATGGTGATGTCACAGTGAGGTGGTGGTATTATCAGGGGGGAGGATGGTGATGTCACAGTGAGGAGGCGGTATTATCAGGGGGAGGATGGTGATGTCACAGTGAGGTGGCGGTATTTATCAGGGGGGAGGATGGTGATGTCACAGTGAGGAGGCGGTATTATCAGGGAGAGGATGGTGATGTCACAGTGAGGTGCGGTATTATCAGGGGGGAGGATGGTGATGTCACAGTGAGGAGGCGGTATTATCAGGGGGAGGATGGTGATGTCACAGTGAGTGGCGGTATTTATCAGGGGGGGATGGTGATGTCACACGTGAGTTAGCGGTATTATTAGGGGGAGGATGGTGATGTCACATTGAGGTGGCGGTATTATCAGGGGGGAGGATGGTGATTGTCACAGTGAGTTAGCGGTATTATTAGGGGGAGGATGGTGATGTCACAGTGAGGTGGCGGTATTATCAGGGGGGGGGATGGTGATGTCACAGTGAGTTAGCGGTATTATTAGGGGGAGGATGGTGATGTCACAGTGAGGTGGCGGTATTAGTTGGGGAAGGATGGCATTGCTCATCACCTGTTGCTTACTCAGCTATAGAGCATCCTTCTGTGAGGAGATTGTGCAGGGAGCAAATACAGCCTGAAATAAATGTACAATTATGGAACCTCTAGCTGCGGTCCTACATACGTTCATCCTTC
The DNA here is from genome assembly GCA_900303285.1 of Rhinella marina. NCBI lineage: Eukaryota > Metazoa > Chordata > Amphibia > Anura > Bufonidae > Rhinella > Rhinella marina. The sequence continues at coordinate 123,982 of ONZH01022009.1, read as the reverse complement.
TACTAGCATGTGGTAACAGTTCTCTATATGTCAGTATTCATTCCTCTGTGCTCCCACAATCCTCACTGAACCATTAGAGCCTGACTGCCGGCGCTCACAGAGACCCCACATCTGAGCACCCCTCACCCCTGGATGTGTAGTTACAGATTGGGTGGAGGTGTCTCCTGCATCAGGGGCAGAATGGACAAGTGAAATCCTCCCGAACCGGACTGGAGACTGCACAATGTCACGGTAAACCCGACAACCCAGAGAAGTGAGAAAACACAGACAATGCTGAAAGCTCTTTATGTCTGCTCTGACTCCAAGACCGCCACAGGGCTGAGAAAAGGGGGCATCTATTCCACACTCCTGAACACCTGATTCTCCATCTCTGAAGTATTGGCCACATTCCAATATATAGGGCGAGTCAAAAGTCCCAGGACCAAAAGGAAAATGAAATATCTGAATACCCCAGCAAGTGATGTGCTGTCCCTGGTGCTGAACACAGAGCTCTGAACTTTATGTGTTGATAACTTTTGAACCAGAGATATTGCAAATCTGTCAGGATTTGGCCTATTTAAAGGGTCGAACATTTACTTCTAGGATAACTGCCTTACATCTGATTACATCAGAGGCGGAGCTTGTTAACAGCTCATTTACATCCCTCTCTTCCCAGAACTCTAAAGGAGCATGAATGGCCTATAAGACTCCTCACACCAATGAATGCTTTGTCCCCAATGAGAAATAGTTCTCCCTATAATGTGACATCACTGTGTTTATTATCCTGTACTGTGACATCACTGTGTTTATTATCCCTGTACTGTGACATCACTGTGTTTATTATCCTGTACTGCGACATCACTGTGCTTATTATCCCTGTACTGTGACATCACTGTGTTTATTATCCCTGTACTGTGACATCACTGTGTTTATTATCCCTGTACTGTGTCATCACTGTGTTTATTATCTCTGTACTGTGACATCACTGTGTTTATTATCTCTGTACTGTGACATCACTGTGTTTATTATCCCTGTACTGTGACATCATTGTGTTTATTATCCCTGTACTGTGTCATCACTGTGTTTATTATCTCTGTACTGTGACATCACTGTGTTTATTATCTCTGTACTGTGACATCACTGTGTTTATTATCCTGTACTGTGACATCACGTTGTTTATTATCCCTGTACTGTGACATCGCTGTATTTATTATCCCTGTACTGTGACATCACTGTGTTTATTATCCCTGTACTGTGACATCGCTGTATTTATTATCCCTGTACTGTGACATCACTGTGTTTATTATCCTGTACTGTGACATCACTGTGTTTATTATCTCTGTGCTGTGTCATCACTGTGTACATTCTCCATATACTGGGACATCACTGTGTACATTCTCCCTGTACTGTGACATCACTGTGTGTGCATTATCCCCGTAACTGTGACATCACTGTGTGTATTACCTCTGTACTGTGACATCACTGTGTTTATTATCCCTGTACGGTGACACCACTGTGTTTATTATCTGTGTACTGTGACATAGCTGTGTTTATTATCTCTGTACTGTGACATCACTGTGTTTATTATCCCTGTACTGTGACATTGCCGTGTTTTTCATCCCTGTACTGTGACATCACTGTGTTTATTATCTCTGTACTGTGACATTACTGTGTTTATTATCCCTGTACGGTGACATTGCCGTGTTTATTATCCCTGTACTGTGACATCACTGTGTTTATTATCTCTGTACTGTGACATCACTGTGTTTATTATCTCTGTACTGTGACATCACTGTGTTTATTATCTCTGTTCTGTGACATCACTGTGTTTATTACTCCTGTACTGTGACATCACTGTGTTTATTATCTCTGTACTGTGACATCACTGTGTGCATTAGCTCTGTACTGTGACATCACTGTGTTTATTATCCCTGTACTGTGACATCACTGTGTTTATTATCCCTGTACTGTGACATCACTGTGTTTATTATCCCTGTACTGTGACATCACTGTGTTTATTATCCTGTACTGTGACATCGCTGTGTTTATTATCTCTGTACTGTGACATCACTGTGCTTATTATCTCTGTACTGTGACATCACTGTGTTTATTATCTCTGTACTGTGACATCACTGTGTGCATTATCTCTGTACTGTGACATCACTGTGTTTATTATCCCTGTACTGTGACATCACTGTGTTTATTATCCCTGTACTGTGACATCACTGTGTTTATTATCTCTGTACTGTGACATCACTGTGTTTATTATCCCTGTACTGTGACATCGCTGTGTTTATTATCTCTGTACTGTGACATCACTGTGTTTATTATCCCTGTACTGTGACATCACTGTGTTTATTATCCCTGTACTGTGACATCACTGTGTTTATTATCCCTGTACTGTGACATTGCTGTGTTTATTATCTCTGTAGTGTGACATCACTGTGTTTATTATCCATGTACTGTGACATCACTGTGTTTATTATCCCTGTACTGTGACATCACTGTGTTTATTATCCCTGTACTGTGACATCACTGTGTTTATTATCCCTGTACTGTGACATTGCTGTGTTTATTATCTCTGTAGTGTGACATCACTGTGTTTATTATCTCTGTAGTGTGACATCACTGTGTTTATTATCCCTGTACTGTGACATCACTGTGTTTATTATCCCTGTACTGTGACATCACTGTGTTTATTACCTCTGTACTGTGACATCACTGTGTTTATTATCCCTGTACTGTGACATCACTGTGTTTATTATCTCTGTAGTGTGACATCACTGTGTTTATTATCTCTGTAGTGTGACATCACTGTGTTTATTATCCCTGTACTGTGACATCACTGTGTTTATTATACCTGTACTGTGACATCGCTGTGTTTATTATCCCTGTACTGTGACATCACTGTGTTTATTATCTCTGTAGTGTGACATCACTGTGTATTATCTCATAGCATTGAGCGGACCAAAATAATTGTAAACTTTTCATGTTCAGAAGCTGACTTTCCACATTCGCCCCTCTGTATACGGGACTTCTATAAGTTTTCCCTTCCTAACATCTATAGAATCAGCTACATAGTCCACAGAAGATAAGGCAGCACTCCAAATAAGGTGAATGGGTGAAGACCCTTTTATTACCCTCGGCAACGTTTCAGCCCAAACACAATGAGGCCTTTGTCAAGTGAATCAGCTACATAGAGACGGCCGATCCACGTCCCCCACTAAGGGCTGGTGCGTCACTATGGAGCTCATCATCCCAGGATCCTGCTGTGGTCCTGGAACATAGAGAAAGGCTACAACATGTTACCCGCTGCCATAGATGAGAGGCATAAAAGGAAATATCTATGGATCAGAGAATATCTGTGCTCAACCACAAGTCTCTGAAGTCAGGAGTCAGCGGCCGCAGCAGCCATGGCAACGAGATGCTCATTTTTATAATGACTTAATCCCCTGTGTTGTCCTGATCCAAAATAAATGCTTGCCTCAGTTTTTCCTTCCATTAACAGATGATGCCGATATAAATAGACCTTCTGTTTGTGTCTGTTCTCTCCTGTGCCATAAAGATAGATGATATTAAGTAAGACGCTCCGGCCGCGGCCTGCAGGCTCCAGAAATTAGAGCCGGCATGTAGACGTGTCAGGAGGAGGCAGGTGTTCAGCTGCTGCACACAGGTGTACGCTGCGCCCCCCGGTGGGGACTTCACCGGGATAAAGAGGGGACGTGGAGACCCTGCACATGAGCTAAGACTCGCAGGGCGATGTACAGTTTACAGGTATATACAGTATACAGGTATATATACAGTATCTGACTTCTCACTCCATGAATACAAGATCACAGAGCGGTCACCTCAATACATATCGGTCCTCTTATATACCGGACTATCACAGAGCGGTGATTATCACCATAGATCTGACTTCCTGTATACCGGACTATCACAGATCTGACTTCCTGTATACTGGACTATCACAGATCTGACTTCCTGTATACCGGACTATCACAGATCTGACTTCTTGTATACCGGACTATCACAGATCTGACTTCCTGTATACTGGACTATCACAGATCTGACTTCCTGTATACCGGACTATCACAGATCTGACTTCTTGTATACCGGACTATCACAGATCTGACTTCTTGTATACAGGACTATCACAGATCTGACTTCTTGTATACAGGACTATCACAGATCTGACTTCTTGTACACTGGACTATCACAGATCTAACTTCTTGTATACCAGACTATCACAGATCTGACTTCTTGCACACTGGACTATCACAGATCTGACTTCTTGTATACCAGACTATCACAGATCTGACTTCCTGTATACCGGACTATCACAGATCTGACTTCCTGTATACCGGACTATCACAGATCTGACTTCCTGTATACTGGACTATCACAGATCTGACTTCCTGTATACCGGATTATCACAGATCTGACTTCCTGTATACCAGACTATCACAGATCTGATTTCCTGTATACCGGATTATCAGAGATCTGACTTCTTGTACACTGAACTATCACAGATCTGACTTCCTGTATACCAGATTATCACAGATCTGACTTCCTGTATACCGGACTATCACAGATCTGACTTCTTGTACACTGGACTATCACAGATCTGACTTCCTGTATACCGGACTATCACAGATCTGACTTCCTGTATACCAGATTATCACAGATCTGACTTCCTGTATACCGGACTATCACAGATCTGACTTCCTGTATACCGGACTATCACAGATCTGACTTCTTGTACACTGGACTATCACAGATCTGACTTCCTGTATATCGGACTATCACAGATCTTACTTCCTGTATACCGGACTATCACAGATCTGACTTCTTATATAACGGACCATCACAGATCTGACTTCCTGTATACCGGACTATCACAGATCTGACTTCTTGTATACCGGAGTATCACAGATCTGACTTCCTGTATACCGGACTATCACAGATCTGACTTCCTGTATACTGGACTATCACACAGATCTGACTTCCTGTATACCGGACTATCACAGATCTGACTTCCTGTATACCGGACTATCACAGATCTGACTTCCTGTATACCGGACTATCACAGATCTGACTTCCTGTATACCGGACTATCACAGATCTGACTTCCTGTATACCGTACTATCACAGATCTGACTTCTGTATACCAGACTATCACCGACTATCACAGATCTGACTTCTTGTATACCGGACTATCACAGATCTGACTTCCTGTATACCGACTATCACAGATCTGACTTCCTGTATACCAGACTATCACAGATCTGACTTCTTGTATACCGGACTATCACAGATCTGACTTCCTGTATACCGTACTATCACAGATCTGACTTCCTGTATACCAGACTATCACAGATCTGACTTCTTGGACTATCACTTGACTTCTGTATACCGGACTATCACAGATCTGACTTCTTGTGATACCGGACTATCACAGATCTGACTTCCTGTATACCGGACTATCACAGATCTGACTTCCTGTATACCGGACTATCACAGATCTGACTTCTTGTACACTGGACTATCACAGATCTGACTTCCTGTATACCGGACTATCACAGATCTGACTTCCTGTATACCAGACTATCACAGATCTGACTTCCTGTATACCGGACTATCACAGATCTGACTTCTTGTACACTGGACTATCACAGATCTGACTTCCTGTATACCGGACTATCACAGATCTGACTTCTTGTATACCGGACTATCACAGAGTGGGGATTACCTGATCGTAGAAATCTTAAAAGCTTGGATTTTTTAATATCTGGATTTTACAAGCAGAGAAATAAATATCTGCAATAACCATAAACCACGGCGATAACGCGGTGACGCTGATCTCACACTGAAGACGGTTTACAATTAAGGAACATGGGATACGTGTTCTCCAATTTACTGCCGTGTTTTATGTGCGCTGACACCGGCATAAATCCCTGACTAATAGAGGCTTGTCGCGGATATTTCAGCTCCTGTTAATGGGATTTGATGGAGTTTCTACTTCAGGCGGCCGCGCTATTAGAGGAGAATGAAACCTGCTTATTCTCTATGATACAGATGATTTACATGAATATGACAGGATAAAACGTAGTAGGACTGTACAAGCCGACCTCACGGACTGCTGCACCTGTAGCATACGGCTATATGGCCTGTACTGAAGTATATGACCAGCACAACCTCATGTGTGAGATCTCATAAGACCTGGAGGACAAGGTCACTAAGGACAATGGCTGCTTCCAGCAATCTGCTGACAGCTCGCGGCACACACGTAAACCGCTGCCGCCGAACACCTGGTTTATTGATATGATGATGATGATAACGGGAGGGATGGGTTTTATATGTAAATTCTTGAAGTTCTTGTGTCGGAGTCATGCACACAGAGCATATGTCTAATGAGCACAGCCGGCCATTACGATGCAATACCTCTGCTATCAGGCATTTTAATGATGCAATTCTTGTGTAATGTCAGAAAAGACAGAAGAGACTATACAACGGATACTGGATATTGGGGACACTACGGGGGATGTAACCTGTGGTTGGGGTGAGGCATCTCTATGGAACTTCATGGTGGTGATGCTGGGTCTATTGCAGGATGCTATTCTGGCCATATGGTGGCGCTGTGTTAGAATACACATAGAGTCACTGCACATAATGAGCAACCACAGGCCATTCTCCCTTCTGCTTCTGTCCTTGCTTTCCGCCATGTCTGGCCAGGACACGTTGTCACCTTCTCCATTTGTATCATCCCTCTCCTCTAGTGATCTCATATGGCGTGCATTGAGAGGGAAGGTTGATACCGTAATTACAAGTCGCTGCGGCGAATCCTCCAGTGCTCAGAGTATCTGTGGAAACCAGGTTCTCTCTGGACGGATCACCTGGTGAGCGGAGGCCTCCACAGGCTCAACAGACAACCCTTCTCCCCAGGTGACTGACTGTTTTCTTTGCAGTCTGAATCTCGGGGCATATTGGGTCAGAAAGATACCGACGGTGCAGTCACTACAGGGTGATGTAATCTCTGCCACCTCCAAGATAGAAAACCCGGGCGGTATAGCCGCACAGGAAGCAGAGGGTTAACGTGCACATTGGCTGAACTCTCGATGCACTTAGGCACAAGGCCTTGTTCACACTGGATGCTACATCCTGGTTGGATTGTGGGTTCAGGTCCATCAGACAGATGGATCTATAGATTGACGACTGCGGTTCTATCATCTCAGTAGAATTTCATGCATTTTGTCCTGAGAGGGTGGAGGACCTTCAGCTGGAGGGCGCCCTGTACACCCGGCTCGTTCCCGGCTGACTCCCTGGTATAGACTCCCCTTCACCTCATTGTGCAGGCAGCAATTACAACCAATCCCATTACCAAGACTGAGATACGTCAGGACTGGCAAATAAAGCACAGAAGGAGGCGTCGGATGGATCGCTCCCAACACAGGGGTTCTGATCAGGGAAGTGCGTTAACCACAGTGCCCCCTAGAGGACAGCAGATTACTCAGACAACTTCCAATAGGATTCACACTTAATCGGTCGGCACTCTTTACACTTAATGTGACCATAATCAAGAGAAGAAAGAAACTGCAAAACTAAATACAGTATAAAAGTAAAAAAAAAAAGGTAGAATCAACTGTGGCATAAAGTTACCCTACACAACACAGAAACACTGAAAACCTTTTCTGGGAAGCTCAAGGTCTACCTCCATGACTCCAGTGACTACTGCCCAAATCCTGCTGAAGATACAACTCTTAGAAAGTAATGAAAATAGGAGCCCCCGACGCCGCTGCTAGCACAAACCCCATTCTGAATGATTGGCTTCTGTAGGACCTGCACATGGAAACATGACCTCTGCGGGTCCTCAAGCCAGCGGGGTTTTTTTTTGTTTTGATTTGATTTTGGTTTTCTGGGATCTGAACTGATTTAAGGGTTCTGCCCTGAGAATTTACTCTAACATTATATGGAGATGGGGTCTGTTCTGGGGTCTTTCTTCAGGTTAGTCTTCACAGGTTTAAGAGGTCACTAGTTATTCCTGGTCTGTAATTATTTTGGGCTCTGTAATTATCAAATGTGTCTTAGCTGCAAACTCTGTGGCCATCAGAAGACATCATGATGGCGGTCTGGGCCGAATGGAGAAGGAAAGGAAAGAAAAAGTCTGTGATGAGAAAACATCACCTGCAAGTCATCAGTTTCTCTACTGACATATCCGTCATTGGAATTACCTGTTTTCACAAAAATATCTCCATCGCCCCAGATCTAGTACCCAGCTAGACGTTACTATTCCCCTTGTCAATAGGATGTGTCTCTACTGTGTGATACTGTCAGCAATTATCGGACACTGTCAGTATGTAGGGACTCAAGCTTCTGACAAGAAGAATAGTAATACCCAATTGTCAACATCTGCACAGATAAGTGGGGCTGACTATAGGAATGATGTGGTCGGGTGGGGGCCTATAGTCTAATAAAACTGCTGCTGCTGACCGCCCATCCCCCCACCATCACTGTGATCTCAGCAGTCCTGCCGGGTTAACCATTTCCCTACTGAGCACTCTACTCTCTATATAAGCAGGTATAGAATATTTTCTTTTGCTTCAGGGTCAGATGAGAACCATTGATGAATGGCTGTGAGCTGGCGAGGGATGATGTAAGTATCGGCAGAAGGGGGTGTAGCTGGTAGGAGCTCAGATAATGAGCCTGGCTGGTAGGAGAGCTCCATCACACAGGAGCGGGCAGGTGTGGAAGACACAGGTTCTCAGTATCTTCACAATGACATTTCATATATTGTCACATGGGAACAGAAATCCTGAAACCGCAGGAAAATCAGCTCAGGGCCCCATAAACCACTAACCACCAGCTTTCAATGCAGAAGGTTATTTGGTCCCTCCTAACAAATGGACACCACTGTGCGGAGCACGCTTCTGTGAGCGCTGCCACGTTCTGTACGTTAGAAGTGTGGACACAGCAGCACACACCTTCACATTCATTTCATACTGTTAGGGCCACTTCACATATATCGGGAAATCCGGACCACAGTCTTCTATGAGATTGTCCATATTCATCCTTAGCAGCAGATGTGATATATGCTGGGTTCTCTCTCTGACGTTTCTGAAGCTGGTTGTATACATCAGCCTTAGGAGGAGCTGCACTGCACATTTCACTTTTCTCCATCTTGCTCATGTATTCCTCCCATTTGTCCAGGGCTGTTTAAAGCTGAGTTCACACTTCAGTTGTTCGGTCAGTTATTTCCATCAGTTATTGTGAGCCAAAACCAGGTGCGGGTCAGAAGCACAGGAGAGGTGCAGATCTTTCCATTATCTCTGTGGAGGCTTCACCGCTGGTTTTGGCTGACAATAACTGATGGAAATAACTGAAGTGTGAACTCAGCCCAGAGAAGAGATCTGCTTTCTGCCTATCATGATCAGATTGTGTATGCTAAGGCCCAGGAGGAAGGTGAGGCTGCAGAGCAGGGACCCATCTGAAGAAGTCACCTTGTTGTGGCTGGTGGGCGCCACGGAGAATACAGCAGTAATGCCAGTGAAATATTTAATAATTACATATACATTTATTATACCTTCTATATCGTACATCTCAGCACTTATCTCTTGTGTTGGTTGGCTGGTTTGCTTTTGAAAGCAGTCACTGTAGCCACAGCATACACCTGGAAGCTGGAGACTCATTTTGGTTTTCTTCCATGGTACATCTGTGGGGTGATGGCCTCCATCTTGGTAATGCACCTCACTCTTTTTTTTTAACTGGAGGAAATAAAGAGCTGTTTCCTTGAAGGCAAGACATTTTAATAAATGGACCTGTTTTATAAAGTCACCTTGAGGTTGTCGGTGGGCTCAGCACAACTAGAAGATGCTCCACTACAATTACATGAGGGAGCAGCAGTCTGTACACTGCCAGCATCCGTGTTTTGCAGATCCGCAATTTGCAGACACAAAACGGACTTGGTCATGTGCATTAGGCTTTAAGTAAAGATTTTCTGCCTATAAGAAAGGCCGGAGGAGATGGGAGCGTCCTCCTGAACTGGCATCGTCCTCACATGCTGCAGACTCGCTAATAGATTTTAGAAAAGATGCTTCATCAATTTCCTAACCTGTCCTGAGCGCGAGATTTACACTCACCTAAAAGTGCATCACCTAATTAGCCCATTGATTCATGGCTCAGCCGCTCCGTGCTCCTCTCATTCGGCTGGTAGGGTATTAGAGAGATGAAGCACCGCGCCCGGCTCCTCATAATTAACTCCCAGGTATCTCATTAGCTTTGAATTTCCCAAGTAGCAGGAGATGGCACATTAACCGTCCTGATGTCACCGCTGAGGATCGCGCATCTCCTCATGATCTGAGTTCACAGGATTCCTCTGAGCCGTCACTGGAGGTCAGGCGGTTAACGAGTAATCGCCAACCAATGGTCATGTTGCCGATTTGCCGGAAGCCATCTTGTTTTATCATTAATGGTTATTTTCAGGATTGCAGTCTTTTCTGATTACTATACCGTGCAGGTGTGAGCACGCCGGTCACCACACTGCAATCCAGCAGAGCACGAGACTACACGACAGCGGACTGCTGACTGCTCCCCCGCCACACCTCTCCTGACAGGTCTGCTTCCATTACTACTTGCATTCCCCATGTTATAACATCTATTCTTACGACTCTGTTGTACCGTGCCTTTATTATTCCTGCTAGAAGATATGAAGGAATTACCAGCAGTCTGCAGTGAAAGTCCAGATGGGTGTTACCAGTTGGGGGTGTGTCCCCACACAGTCTGAGTACTGATTGGATAGTGTCAGACTGTGCAGAGACACACCCCCTACTGGTAACACCCATCTGGACCATAATTGTAAACCGCTAGCCATTCATAACTTCTAGCAGGAATAATTTAGGAATGGTACCACATAATAGTTCTCCATAATTCATACATCCTGTATTCCAGAGCCGTGTCAGACTGGGGTGACTTGGGCCCTCCAGTAAATTCATTCTGGGGGCCCAAAGTACAGATACATATATTACCTGCTGACACAGGGTTTACATTCTGTCATCTTTACACCAGGCTCTGTACAATCATCCGCTGTAAAGGGGAACACCCCCTTGGATTACAGGGGCTCAGCTGAGCAGTTAGGGGCTGCAGTACGGACATTATATACGGTGTATATCCGGTATACCTACAGCTACAGTATATATTATATACTGTAGGTGTACTGCACACACATTACACACCAGCAGGGCATCGGGTTTGTGTGAACATCTGGTTGGATATTATTAATCACATCATGGCTGGAGGGGGTGCGGGACCAGATACAGATGTCTCCGGCACGTGCCGCACTATTATAATCTACAGTATATGAGCGGAGGCTGCATACCGCTGGAGGATACCACAATGCACATACTGCATGTTAATGGAGCAGCTTCTGACAATATTTGCTCTACATTCCTGCTAATTACTCCTCGATTGAGGCCTTGTGTCTCCTACAACCAGTGGTGCAGAGCATGAGGCCGGGAGGGAAGGAGACCACCACACCGCAGAGCTGTCAATCACACCGCTCCGCACTGCTGAGGAGGAGCAGCTGGTAATGGGGGACATCACTGCGCCCGACACTGACAACATATAGTCTGACAATAGTGGACCATTATATAGGACTGTTCGTGCTGAACAGTGGCACTGATAAAAATTCCACCTCCAAAAAGCTCTCGGCAGAGGGAAGCATGAAGTGCTGTAACATCTGGTAGACGCTGCAGTGACTTTGGACTTGATAAAACACAGTGGACCTACACCAGCAGATGACATGGCTCCTCATCACTGACTGGAGACTTCACACTAGACCTCAAGCTGCTTGGACTGAGGCCTCTCCACTCTTCCTCCAGACTAAGGGACCTTGATTTACGTTCATCTGAGAACCTTTGACTCCTGAGAACAGTCCAGTTCTTCTTCTCCTTGGCCCAGGTAAGACACTTCTGACGCTGTCTATTGGTCATCAGTGGCTGGACACGTGGAATGTGACACTTATAGCCTATGTCCTGGAGACGTCTGTGTGTGGCGGAAGCACTGACTCCAGCAGCAGTCCACTCCTTGTCAATCTCCTTTTCTTAACAATCCTATCCAGGCTGCGGTTCTCCCTGTGTCTTCTGCACCTTTTTCCTTCCACTCTCCATTAATCTGCTTTGATCCAGCCTCTGTGAACAGCAGCTTCTTTACCAAAGACCTTTCGTCGCTTCCCCTCCTTGTGGAGTGTGTCAGTGACAGCCTTCTGGACATCTGTCAGGTCAGCAGTCTTCCCCATGATTGTGTCGCCTACTGAACCAGACTAAGGGACCTTTTTAGAGGCTTAGGAAGCCTTTGCAGGTGTTTTGGGTTAATTATTCAAATTTTCTGAGATAAGAAATCGGGTTTTTCTTCAACATTAACAGAAATAAACACTTGAAAAAGTTCACTATGTTTGTAATGACTCTATATAATATATGGGTTTCACTTTTTAAACTGAATTACTGAAAAAAAAAACACTTTTTGATGATATTCTAATTAATTGAGATAACAGTTGTAACATCATGTGGATGGCCAGGTGTGTGTGCGCGTCACTTACCTGGGGAACAGATGGCACCAGGTGCACTATGGGAATAAGGCGGCCTGGTCTGATGAATCACATTACATCATGTGGACGGCTAGGTGTGTGTCACTTACCTGGGAAAGAGATGGCCCGAGGTGCACTATGGGAAGAAGGCGCTCTGGTCTGAGGAATCAGGTTACATCACGCAGACGGCCGTGTGTGTTCGTCACTTACCTGGAGAAGAGATGGCACCAGGTGCACTATGGGAAGGTGGCGAGCCGGTGGAGATGGAGTGATGATCTGCACAAGCACGGGGTGTAAGGAAGTAGCCAGAGAACTATTTGGAATCCAGGGAAGTTTTAACTGCAGCTTTGGATGTGACTGGAGTAATTGTGGAACTAATGATAAGTATTTGTTGTATTGAAGTGAGATGAGGTTATGGAGTGGAGGATCTATATATCCGTATATAAATTACACAGCACCAATTAATCCCGGGTGTCTCGCCCCCTATGACACGGGCCCTTCTTGGCGTCTTACATCGCAGACCTCTATATGAAGTATAACAGGGTCACATTCTGTAATGTCCTGGCTACAATGAGACATCACAGACGATCGGATCGGCACATGACACCGAGATTCACCTCTCATTCAACCTTCCCCTGAGGGGCCGTGGAGCGGGCGCTCTAAAGCCGCCATTCTTACAAGCATATTCAATACAAGATCAAAAGTGGCAGTCCCAAGTAAGCCTTTGTTCCTCTCTCCTTCTCAGGGGCGGCGGGGGACGCTCTCTTCAGCATTGCGCTCACAGTCTTTGGCTTCTGAAGCCGAGGTTTAATTTTAACAGCTATTTAAGGCAACGATCTCACTTGTAGGCAGAAGAGGTCTGGTCTGGCATACACAATACACTATAAGGCGGTGGAATGAGACACAGACGTATGGAGGAAAAGAAAGGCGGCATGTGAAATACCAAGGCCTGGCTAAAAACAGAGCCGACATCAAACGCGGGCTCCCACAGTAAGACGCCGTCAGGGGAGGAGATGAAAGACGTCCGTGAGCGAGTAATAAACAGCGATGGAGGGAATCTCCGGTAATTAACCATTCTTCTTACAGGAAGGCTCTTTGAAGATTTGCCCTTGTTCCTCGACAGCAGAGCTCGGCCGCAGACGACTTTTCTCAAGCTCAATCTCTTGGATTTTCCAGGCCAGCCAGCGGGAGGCGCTTGTCTCAAATTTTGCTCAATTTGATTTCATGACCTTGGGGTTATCATGGAGAGAAGTGAATACCAGGCCCTTCCTAACGTATTGTTATTCTCCATATTGCCTCGGTTCATTTTTCCATCACATTATACACGGCTCATTTCCATGGTTACGACCACCCTGTAATCCAACAGCGGTGGTCGTGCTTGCACACTACAGGACAAGGCGTCAGCACCTCTGGTGGACGGGAACGTGGGTGTGCTCAGAGACACACATGCGCAGCCGATCCCATCCTAGTCACCTCATATTGGCGACCATAACCCCTGGATACAAACGGTGTATGATCTGATGGAAAAATGAAGACCTGCGTGTGCCTAATGTTATTTCCTGCCCCTAAGGCCGGCCATACACAAGACCGAACCCTTCATACACATGTACGTTGGACTCAGCCGAGCATGCATGTGATCTCCATAGGAAGAGGGTGAGAAAGCGGCTGACAGACTCCTCTCCCTGAGAATAAAAGTATATGACAGATAAAATCCAACCTCCAGCTCCTTACCTCTCCGGCCATCAGAGGGGAGTCAGGACCCCCATACACCAGTGATGGTCGGCCGGTCCTAAAACTGGTGGGTTTGGCCGACATACATCTAATGTGTATGACCGGGTTGAGAGAGCCTTGTGTGACCCCCTGATGGAAGCACAGGCTACGTCATGATGGCAAAGAGTAGGATTTATCCCTGACTGATGCTTTATTTGCACAAAGATAAGGAGCATCAAGTGCCTGGCAGCTGCTTATCTCCGCCCATCCACAAGCAGGCCCAGCTCTGAGAACACTTTCATCTACTTTATCTGCTCCAGAGCTGCAATCATTCCAAGGACGATGTAAATTGTGAGGCTGGAGCACGGCGCAGTACCTGGGCTCTTCTCCTAGGACACCGGGTCACAAGGCTCCTCCAGCCTCCATCGTAACTGACCCAGAAAACCACATTATCATCCTTCATAATCAGAATAATTTCCCGTGATTAAACGGTCGCCACTTGTCGGAGGTTTCCTCTTTCTTTTTTTACGTGTTCCCTGCGGCTTTGAGAGCAAACTGGAGCTTGTCAGGTATAATTTTATCAAAGTCGTCCTGAAATCCCAGTGAGTAACTCACGGTGCGTTCCGAATCCGCACATCTCCGGGAAGACACAGCTATCTGAAGGAATCAGTGATGTCTTTGAAATGGAAGGCGCTAGGTTTGCGGCAGGTTAGAATAACATATGCACCCCTTTACCTCGCGCCTTCCTGCGTCTCATTAATGGGAGTGATGAGCGTCCCATATGCCACCGCCGCGCGCTCCCTCTGTAGTACGGCGACTATTTTTAACGTTCGGCACAATAGAACAACTTCTTCTGCCTTTTATGTTGCACATGAAAGACGCAGTGGATCGGCTCGCCTTTCACAAGGAAATCATTACAAATAAAAAGTCAATTATTTTGAAATGATAATGGGGAGGCTGGAAAGAAGCGACAGCGCGGGGGGCGGGTGCTGAGTCTGCGGAATCATCAGAGGAGCCGCACACCCTTTACATCTCATATTAACCTCTCTATGATGAAGCGAGGGGATCGGTATAAAAGTCTCTAGAAATCTGCTGGGGAGATGTCCTTATCTCCCGACCATGGGGGGCGACACTCCAGGACTGCTAACACACAGTCAGTGCATGCAGAGTCCGTGCAGAGTCCGTGCAGAGTCCTTGGGCCGACTGTTGTGTATACTTGTGTCACTTTTATGTCATTTTTGTTATCGTAGCATATTCAAGACTCATCTAGAAGGTTTAATAGGATATCTGGTCTTTATTGGTTTTGCGTCAAGCCCAAGAGGCGTGGAGGATGGGAGTAGTTGTGGTTGTTCACCGATGCTCCATAGGGCTGTGCAGTGATAGGAGAGCACACCCTTTCTTCTCTGGGGGCACACCCTGATGTTGGGGATCCTGTCTGAGGGTAGTCGGAGTGTCCCTGGTCTTATCAGTGTTGTATGGGTACAAGGCAGGAGATGTAGGTGCAGTGATAGGAGGGCACACCCTTTCTTCCCTGGGAGCACACCCTGATGTTGGGGATCCTGTCTGAGGGTAGTCGGGGTGTCCCTGGTCTTATCCGTGTTGTATGGGTACAAGGCAGGAGATGTAGGTGCAGTGATAGGAGGGCACACCCTTTCTTCCCTGGGGGCACACCCTGATGTTGGGGATTCTGTCTGAGGGTAGTCGGGGTGTCCCTGGTCTTATCCGTGTTGTATGGGTACAAGGCAGGAGATGTAGGTGCAGTGATAGGAGGGCACACCCTTTCTTCCCTGGGGGCACACCCTGATGTTGGGGATCCTGTCTGAGGGCAGTCGGGGTGTCCCTGGTCTTATCCGTGTTGTATGGGTACAAGGCAGGAGATGTAGGTGCAGTGATAGGATGGCACACCCTTTCTTCCCTGGGAGCACACCCTGATGTTGGGGATCCTGTCTGAGGGTAGTCGGGGGGTGTCCCTGGTCTTATCCGTGTTGTATGGGTACAAGGCAGGAGATGTAGGTGCAGTGATAGGATGGCACACCCTTTCTTCCCTGGGAGCACACCCTGATGTTGGGGATCCTGTCTGAGGGTAGTCGGGGTGTCCCTGGTCTTATCCGTGTTGTATGGGTACAAGGCAGGAGATGTAGGTGCAGTGATAGGAGGGCACACCCTTTCTTCCCTGGGGGCACACCCTGATGTTGGGGATCCTGTCTGAGGGCAGTCGGGGTGTCCCTGGTGTATGGGTACAAGGCAGGAGATGCAGTGGCCGGTGAATGGTGCTGGAGTAACCAGGCCAGTCGTAGTAAATAAACAAGTCTCTCTTTACTAAAGTGCCCAGTGGGAGTTGTAGTACATTCTACAGTAACAAATCACAGTTCTAAACAATGCACAGGGAAAATCTTCCCAGATGGCAATGCATAGATATAGGCCAGGATGGGGGTAGTAGTACTCCTTCCCTCTATCCCTCCAAAGTCTCTCTGCAGAATCTATGGCTGTCTGTAATTCCCAGTTGAGGGTGTACAGGATTAAGATACGATGGACTAGACGGTGTCTGAGTGTGAAGGGTGTATGAACAGCGCCCGTCTTGTTGCAGAATCTATGGCTGGCAATGAGATTCTTGCTATGGTGGATCCTGTGGTACATTGGTGGTCGAGTCTGATCCTGAGTACATGGGCAAAGTCACCCGGCTGCATTTGGTGTGAATTTGGCACAGATTTTCCTAGAACCTACCCCAGATCCGTGGGTAATCTGCAATAATATCCACACAATACGATGTCCATGGATTTTACTGCCCAACTGACCTCAATGGGCAAAATCTGCCATGAATTCACAAACACCACGTGACAGAGACCGACTCAAACACCCGCCCCACCGGTGGTTCTCCAGCAGCGTGCGCCTTCACATCTACCTCATTGCTTCTGAACTATGCTCTGGATTTTTCCACCACAAATTTGCAGAAAGAACCTTCAGCGTTTCCACCCTAAGAGTTCATATATCGAGTCTTAGAAGAGAGAATTAATGGCTGGCTTATGTGTAGACACGATATTGTCATTGTGCCTCATCCTTCATGCCGGATAGACGCAGTCGTGCACAGACATCCCGGAGACGGATGAAGAGATGCACGGCAAAGGAAATCTCCGTCATGGAGACGTCTTCATAGGTCAGTCCACCTTATTACAGTATATGACCACACGTACGGTATAAGACGCCGCCGTGCTGGAGCTTTCCTTTGCTTCGGTTTTTAGATATGGTATTATTGGCAAAAAGGAAGCCAGAAGAAGGGAGTACGTGGCTGCGGTCTTCCATTATGGTGTCCTGGAGACATGCAGAGCTGTATAGAGTACATAAGCTATAGCGGTGTCCGCTCCGGATTATTATCACGTTATTACAGCTCCTCTTCTATACACGTACAAATCTTATATTTGACACTGACACCTCTACCTGACGTCCGCTGCCTCCAGCATCACAGATTTCTCATTGTTGGTATCCTTAGAACTTGGGCTGACGCCTGCGGCTGCTTACATTGCCTGGAAGAAACAGAAATGAAATAATGATTGAGCATTGAATAGAGGCCTCGGCGGCCATGACGGGGCTGCAGCTCTCCAGGTTATTAGTCCAGGAACAGTCGGGGTTTGGATTTCAATCCTTGTTAATACTCTATGCGTTCAGTAACCGTGCATCTAGTACTGATCCTGTTTTACATCATGTCAGACTCCAGTAACATCCAGAGCTGCATCCAGAAACCTGCTGGTGCTATCAGATGGCAGTGCATTGTGGGAGCCGAGATGAGAGGCGCTCACAGTCAGGGCCGGGCTGTAGGGTCTCCTATGGCTGCAGGTCTGGATGTGATTGGAGACACGACGTAGTGTGAAATAAAGCTCCCAAAAACTGGACGCGTCCTTTTAATAAGCAACAGTTTAAGATTATAGGCGCCCACAGCAAACGTGCCACAATGAATCTGCGCCAACTTGTCAGGGATTTTGCTGCCGCTTTGCAGTGGATTTCACATTCTGTATTGCAATAGGTGAAATTCATGGTGGGAGAGTGCGGCACATCCCTCCCATGTGGAGGCAGTTTTACTACAATGTTTGCAGCAAGCACAGGTGAACCCTGTTTTACACCTTCCATTGTTTTCAATAGGAATCTGCTCATATACAGGGATTACAATTACTTGTCAGTAATGGAGGCCGGTGTGGCCTGACACAATGATGCGGCGTTACACTGCACACGTATGGGGCGGCTTTCTTCTTTAATGAGTGAAATATGAAACATGATTTGCCTCTGGCTATGGAAGGCGAGTGCGGAGAGAATACGCAGACAGGGGGAGAAAGCAAAATGAGAGAAGGGGCCTCGGGAGAGCCATCGCTTACTGCGCCTTAACCGCGCGCTGGTCCCGCGGACCCAGAGACATTCATCAAGCTGAGAGCCCAGTGCTGATGTCAACGGGCAATGCGGCCATTTTATGAGCCCTGTACACAGGCCGATGGCTGGCGCGCTCTCTTCCCCTCCAGCTATGGACAATCATAAACTCTCCAAACAGAAAAATGGCACACGGCGTTCAGAGAGCAATGCTATACTAACTATTTCATACTGAGGAGACTGATTGTAAGCTCTTATGTCAAGAGACGGTTCTAAGGAGAAGGGAGGGTCTTAGCAGTAAGATACGATGTAATGGATGGTGATATCGGCAGCCGGAGAAGTGTTAGGCAGAGCGCCCCTTTAATTGTGCAGATGCCTTCACTAATCAGAGGCAGGAATGCTACAGCGGTCCTCACTAAAGGGTTAACTAATAAGAATGAAATTAAGGGGTATGGCCGCACAGTGTAGTCCAGCCGCGGTTTGAGGGCGGACGCCTTGTGGCTGAGTCACATCTAAGCCGTACCATTCACTTCTATGGGACGGCTCAATCCATTCAAGTGTATAGGAACGAGCAGGGGTGCACAATCAATGAGGCCTGGTGAGGCAGCACCAGATAGGGGCAAGAGGGGGGCAGGAAAAAAGCCATGGGCAATGAGCGCTTTCATTGTGGCAAAGGGGTTAGGTTAAGAAATTGGGATGAGGGGGGGATGGGTGCCATTTCAGTTTTCACCTCAGGCAGCAGAAAGGCTGGGTGCACCCGAACGAGTCTTCCATAGAAGTGAATGGACGGCTTCATGTAATTACCCTGCTCACTGCTGCGATGTCGAGAGCGAGCAGGTAAACAATGAAAGAAGCGCGCCCTTCTCTTCACCCAGCCGATCGGTGGGGGTGTCGGGTGTCGGACTCCCGCCAATCTGATACCGATGACCTATCTTGAGGATAAGTCATCAATGTTAAAATCCCGGAAAACCCATTTAAATCCAATATAATATTTGGACATCAAATAAATAAAAATGAATTCTACACAGGCGTCCAGCAGAGCGCGGTCAGTGCATGTTCAGACAGCGACCTGAGCCCAGGTTTAGGGCCCATTCACATGACCATATGTTTGTCCGCTTCCATTCTCATATTTTACGGATAGGATGTGGACCTATTCATTTCTAAGGGGCCACACCGTGTGCGATCCTCATCCGTACTTCCATTCCGCGGCCCCGCAAGAAAGATGTCCTATTCTTCGAAATTGCAGAGAAGAATAGACATTTCTATCACAGAACAGGACACTGCGTTCAACAAAATGCGTCCGATAAATCCCAAGCTTCACTGAGCTTCCGATTGGGATGTCGGATCTCCCGTAGCAAAATCCAACCAAATGATGCACATTTCACGGAGTAAATACAGCATCAATGCCGGATATCTTCCCTTCTGCAAAAACACGATGCCCCAGCACCCGGCAAACTGAAATAATGAAGTAACTACAATAGTGCCGCCCTCACTGTAGAAAATGTACTAATGCTGCGTTATAAATGTGAGATTTGTTTGCCAATACATTTTGTTCTAATTATTTGTGCCTGTCCGCCAGTGGCAAGGCGATCTCTTTAGGACAGGAACCTCCACTGGTGCCATACCGGCCTCTATTACATTCAGGGAATGCAGGTCCCACATGCATGCTGAGCCCACACTGTATTATATCTCTCCTGGTGCCACAATGGCCTCCATTAACTTTTGCATTGTAAAAAGTGAAATCTGTGGTACAAATCTGTAGCATAAATTGATGTCACAAATGTAAAATTTAGAGGTCATGTTATGTGCATTGCGGATTTTTTCTGCAGCGTTGATCTCTGGTCAGACATCTAGAAGAAAAAACAGTCGGATGTGGGAAGCAAATGCGATGACCCCTACCACCCTCCTACCTTGGACCCCACCAATGCTTCAGCAGAAGGTCTGCACTATGGATCGAGGTAGATGACTGAACACCATGAGTGCACCCTCCAACCTGTCCTCCTGTCCTGGACCCATTGATGTTACGACTAATACTAATACTTCATATTGAGGCAGATGACTGAGCACCATGGTAAATGTCATTAATGAGTGCACCCCAAATCAGTCCTCCTTTGCAGCACTGGAGGAGGACTAGTGACCCTGGGCCTCTTGGCCTTCTCTAGTGCTCTCCTTGCCCGGCTGTCAGTTCAGGTGGACGGCCATGTCTTGCAGTTGTGCCATACTTCTTCCAGTTTTGAATGATGGATGGAACAGGGCTCCATGAGAAGTTCACATGTTGGGATATTTTTTTATAACCTAACCCTGCTTTACACTTTATCCCTGACCTGTCTGGGGTGTTCCTTGATGCTGTTTGATCACTAATGTTCTCTAACAAACCTCTGAGGCCTTCACAGAACAGAGAGAATCATACTGAGAATACATTACACATAGGCAGACCCGATGTACTAATGAGGTGACTTCTGAAGACAATCGGTCATACTGTATTATATTTAGGGGTATCACAGTACAGGGGGCTGAATACAAATGCACACCACATTCTTCAGATTTTTATTCATTACAAATTTTGAAAACCGTTTATCATTTTCTTTTCTCTTCACACAGACTTATACTTTGTGGTGGTCGATCACATAAAATCCCAATAAAATAAATTTATGTAACATGAAAAAGTGTGGAAAAGTTCAAGGGGTGTGAATACTTTTTCAAGGCTCTGTATACATCTGTATCTTCCAGTGATGAGTGACAGGCCTTTCTGTGCACTGCGGTGACGTTGGAGGTGACTTTGCAGCCTCCATGTCACTCTGTGTATTTTGCATTCGTCCTGACGTACGGCAGAGTCTCGCTTGCGTCGTCTATTGTGCCGTGGATTCTGCTGCTTGGCGGTCGGACTGTTATATGAAATCAATTTGCCCTTCTCTCTGACCTTGACTGATGAAGGCCACGGGGAAGGATTGTGTGTCAGCGGGTGGCACGATGGAGGAGAGTGATGAAGCTCATGTCATATCCTGCAGACACGTCCCATAAATCTTGTGACATTTGGTGACTCTCGATTTCTGCTGAGTAGCGAGGAACAGTTACTGTACCAAGTGCACAAAGGATGCCCAAAACGCGTAGGACGAAGGCAGGTGGCGGCCGTGCTGCACATGAGAACAGGAAGCCAGGTGATACAGATAATAACTAGGGCAGCACTATATAAAATACTTACAGTTACCGTTCCTTCTATTTCCAAAATCTCTGCTTGCTGTCACTGAATGAGAAAATTGTTACTTTGCCTTTAATAAATTGCATCCTGACTACTTGTGTTCACAGCAGGGGGCTTGTTACAATGTATCAGTGCACTCCTGGATGGATCAGGAGACGTTTTACCCACAATCCCTGTGATAGAACTAATCCTCCTGTAAAAGGCGGACAGGACCCCGAAATATTACAGCAGGTCTGCATGCAATCCCCGGGCCATTAAGGAGATTATAAAGTCCACATATTGTGGCGGTATTAATAAAACAGGATTGTGAGCGCTGCTCTGCAGACGGCCTGGTTCCGGTGCTCATCTCCGGTGACACATTTTATAGGTAAAGCCTTTTTGCTTGGCTTCTGGGTATTATCAGTTTCATCTGTTTAAGTTAAATGCTGATGTATAAACCTGCTGCTCGGCTAGGGAGCGCGGGCTCTGATCCCGGCCAATGCGCACGGCTTGCGTAGATTAGTTTTAATCTAAAACTCAGGATTTAAAAAGCAAAGGAGATTTTACTCTGAAAACCTCTGATGAAAAAAAAAATAACATCCTCCGTCTTCGATGTTCATCAGGAGAGATTTCTGGAAGCCGGGGCCATTGGGCTCGGAGCTCCCCTGACGGGCCGGGCTTCCTCACTATGTGTGTTTACGATGCTAGGGGGAAGTGGGGGGCCATGAATTATCAATCTGCTCTGTGCCTTTAATCCACAAGACGGCGAGCAGATGACAATTAACCTGCTGTATATTCTCCTCCCTGTGTATTCTGTGCCATGGACAAATAAGTGCAGTGTAACAGGCTTCAGGCACAGAGCCTGCAAGAGGATGGAGAGGCAATGATATTAGAGTCCACCATATTACAGTCCTGTATATACGGCCAGAGGATGGCGGACTGATGCAAGCTTCTATCCAGCCCGGTCTTATCCAGACACGGCCATCATCAGGGGGATCTGGGTGGTCGGGCTGCTTGGACACTTTTATAGCTGATGAGGTACCAAAAAGACAGGTCAATCAAGTAAAACCTATAATCTTCCTGTGTTGATCCAGAAGAAGGCAAGAATACCTTCTCAGGAGGTCACCAATTACCGAATATTAGGAGAAAAATTCCTTCCTGACTGAATTAAGTAACTGTATTATTGTTACACTCCAGAAATCCAGGCCATCCTTGGACTTGTACAAAGAAGCAACCATCACAATAATCTCTTCTGGCAAAGATCGCTATAGTCTCACTGCTCGTACAGTAAAGAGTCCATAGTCTCACTGCTCTTACAGTAAAGAGTCCATAGTCTCACTGCTCTTACAGTAAAGAGTCCATAGTCTCACTGCTCTTACAGTAAAGAGTCCATAGTCTCACTGCTCTTACACTAAAGAGTCCATAGTCTCACTGCTCTACAGTAAAGAGTCCATAGTCTCACTGCTCTTACAGTAAAGAGTCCATAGTCTCACTGCTCTACAGTAAAGAGTCCATAGTCTCACTGCTCTTACACTAAAGAGTCCATAGTCTCACTGCTCTTACAGTAAAGAGTCCATAGTCTCACTGCTCTTACACTAAAGAGTCCATAGTCTCACTGCTCTTACAGTAAAGAGTCCATAGTCTCACAGCTCTTACAGTAAAGAGTCCATAGTCTCACAGCTCTTACAGTAAAGAGTCCATAGTCTCACTGCTCTTACAGTAAAGAGTCCATAGTTTCACTGATCTTACAGTAAGAGTCCATAGTCTCACTGCTCTTACAGTAAAGAGTCTATAGTCTCACTGCTCTAACATAAAGAGTCCATAGTCTCACTGCTCTTACACTAAGAGTCCATAGTCTCACAGCTCTTACAGTAAAGAGTCATAGTCTCACGCTCTTACAGTAAAGAGTCCATAGTCTCACTGCTCTTACAGTAAAGAGTCCATAGTTTCACTGATCTTACAGTAAAGAGTCCCATAGTCTCACTGCTCTTACAGTAAAGAGTCTATAGTCTCAACTGTTCTCTTACAGTAAAGAGTCCATAGTCTCACTGCTCTTACAGTAAAGAGTCCATAGTCTCACTGCTCTTACCGTAAAGAGTCCATAGTCTCACTGCTCTTACAGTAAAGAGTCCATAGTCCACTGCTTACAGTAAGAGTCCATAGTCTCACTGCTCTTACAGTAAAGAGTCCATAGTCTCACTGCTCTTACAGTAAAGAGTCCATAGTCTCACTGCTTTACAGTAAAGAGTCCATAGTCTCACTGCTCTTACAGTAAGAGTCCATAGTCTCACTGCTTACAGTAAGAGTCCATAGTCTCACTGCTCTTACAGTAAAGAGTCCATAGTCTCACTGCTCTTACAGTAAAGAGTCCATAGTCTTACTGCTCTTAACAGTAAAGAGTCCATAGTCTCACTGCTCTTACAGTAAAGAGTCCATAGTCTCACTGCTCTTACACTAAAGAGTCCATAGTTTCACTGCTCTTACAGTAAAGAGTCCATAGTCTCACTCCTCTTACTGTAAAGAGTCCATAGTCTCACTGCTCTTACAGTAAAGAGTCCATAGTCTCACTGCTCTTACAGTAAAGAGTCCATAGTCCTTACTGCTCTTACAGTAAAAGAGTCCATAGTCTCACTGCTCTTACAGTAAAGAGTCCATAGTCTCACTGCTCTTACAGTAAAGAGCCATAGTCTCACTCTTACAGTAAAGAGTCCATAGTCTCACTGCTCTTACAGTAAAGAGTCCATAGTCTCACTGCTCTTACAGTAAAGAGTCCATAGTCTCACTGCTCTTACAGTAAAGAGTCCATAGTCTCACTGCTCTTACAGTAAAGAGTCCATAGTCTCACAGCTCTTACAGTAAAGAGTCCATAGTCTCACTGCTCTTACAGTAAAGAGTCCATAGTCTCACTGCTCTTACAGTAAAGAGTCCATAGTCTCACTGCTCTTACAGTAAAGAGTCCATAGTCTCACTGCTCTTACAGTAAAGAGTCCATAGTCTCACTGCTCTTACTGTAAAGAGTCATAGTCTCACTGCTCTTACAGTAAAGAGTCCATAGTCTCACTGCTCTTACAGTAAAGAAGTCCATAGTCTCACTGCTCTTACAGTAAAGAGTCCATAGTCTCACTGCTCTTACAGTAAAGAGTCCATAGTCTCACTGCTCTTACAGTAAGAGTCCATAGTCTCACTGCTCTTACAGTAAAGAGTCCATAGTCTCACTGCTCTTACAGTAAAGAGTCCATAGTCTCACTGCTCTTACAGTAAAGAGTCCATAGTCTCACTGCTCTTACAGTAAAGAGTCCATAGTCTCACTGCTCTTACAGTAAAGAGTCCATAGTCTCACTGCTCTTACAGTAAAGAGTCCATAGTCTCACTGCTCTTACAGTAAAGAGTCCATAGTCTCACTGCTCTTACAGTAAAGAGTCCATAGTCTCACTGCTCTTACAGTAAAGAGTCCATAGTCTCACTGCTCTTACAGTAAAGAGTCCATAGTCTCACTGCTCTTACAGTAAAGAGTCCATAGTCTCACTGCTCTTACAGTAAAGAGTCCATAGTCTCACTGCTCTTACAGTAAAGAGTCCATAGTCTCACTGCTCTTACAGTAAAGAGTCCATAGTCTCACTGCTCTTACAGTAAAGAGTCCATAGTCTCACTGCTCTTACAGTAAAGAGTCCATAGTCTCACTGCTCTTACAGTAAAGAGTCCATAGTCTCACTGCTCTTACAGTAAAGAGTCCATAGTCTCACTGCTCTTACAGTAAAGAGTCCATAGTCTCACTGCTCTTACAGTAAAGAGTCCATAGTCTCACTGCTTCTTACAGTAAAGAGTCCATAGTCTCACTGCTCTACAGTACAGTAAAGAGTCCATAGTCTCACTGCTCTTACAGTAAAGAGTCCATAGTCTCACTGCTCTTACTGTAAAGAGTCCATAGTCTCACTGCTCTTACAGTAAAGAGTCCATAGTCTCCACTGCTCTTACAGTAAAGAGTCCATAGTCTCACTGCTCTTACCGTAAAGAGTCCATAGTCTCACTGCTCTTACAGTAAAGAGTCCATAGTCCTCACTGCTCTTACACAGTAAGAGTCCATAGTCTCACTGCTCTTACAGTAAAGAGTCCATAGTCTCACTGCTCTTACAGTAAAGAATCCATAGTCTCACTGCTCTTACAGTAAAGAGTCCATAGTCTCACTGCTCTTACACTAAAGAGTCCATAGTCTCACTGCTCTTACAGTAAAGAGTCCATAGTCTCACTGCTCTTACAGTAAAGAGTCCATAGTCTCACTGCTCTTACAGTAAAGAGTCCATAGTCTCACTGCTCTTACAGTAAAGAGTCCATAGTCTCACTGCTCTTACAGTAAAGAGTCCATAGTCTCACTGCTCTTACCGTAAAGAGTCCATAGTCTCACTGCTCTTACAGTAAAGAGTCCATAGTCTCACTGCTCTTACAGTAAAGAGTCCATAGTCTCACTTCTCTTACAGTAAAGAGTCCATAGTCTCACTGCTCTTACAGTAAAGAGTCCATAGTCTCACTGCTCTTACAGTAAAGAGTCCATAGTCTCACTGCTCTTACAGTAAAGAATCCATAGTCTCACTGCTCTTACAGTAAAGCTATGTTCTTGTCATTGGTGTCTTGACTTGGCAGCAGCTGACTGGTGCTGGTCACTAAAGTTAAAGAGGAACTAAACTTTTTTTTTGTCAGCGCTTAGTTACACTTTTCAATTTACTTCATTTACCGATTCTGTTCTTTTCTCTGCATAAATTCTATCCAAGGATCATCTGTTCCCCTAGACTCGTCATCCGCTGCATGTTGCCAAATGAATTTCACCTCCGTCTCCAAAGGACTCTGTAGAGAAGAGGGAAAAAAAAAAGTTTTGTTACTCCAACTTTTACTGCTCTTTGTTTTCTTTTTATTACATGTTTGTATTTTTCATACAGAAATCTATGAAGGAAAGAAAAATCCCATACAAAGCCTAATTTTGCTCAATTTTCTCATCGATATTTAATTTAAAGCCCAAATGATTTTAGACTATGGATTGTTGAGTTTTTCTCAGAGTCAATAGAAAGTGCGAGAACATTTAATGCCGGGCAGGAAGGGATTTTCGCCTCCTTTCCAGAATCGTTAATTAAGTGAACAATGGGAAATGTCAAGGATTTTCTCGATAAATTAAATATGGCGTGAAAATGGCGGAATTAAAAATGTCTCTTCTGAAGCAAGGCCGAAGATTTCCTGAGCTCCATAAATATTCATTTCTGACCACAGACTGATGAGAGAATCTGCACCGCTGCTAAAAGGCAGCGAAAAGTCAATTAAAATGCCGCGTAAAGGGCAGCGTGTGCAGTGTGCGGCTGCCATCATTTCAGGATAGAGACCGAGCTGCCGGGGCCATAAACCGCCATCTATTAGGTCAATATCTGGTTGAATATCTTCTTTTAAGCTGAAATGACGCCAGGACGTCCCCGAAGGACTGCAGACATCCACGCTGCGGTCTTCATTTAGGGGGCGCATTAGATACCGCGTAGTACAGGAGGAAGAGGAGGGAGACATCACATTTATGAAATCGCTGCAATACTGCGGGCACGCCCATCATCACTGACTCAGACTCAACCACATCGTCTGGCGGAGTCTGAGGGAGTCTAAAATCTGCCTGAAGAGTCACAGTGACACGATGGTCGGTGGTTCATCAGTGAAGATGTCGTGAAGGATCCATGTTTGATCCGTGTGTTCGTTATTTGCCTTCCATGTGTCAACTGAACGCCACGGACACTGCTCGCCTGAAAATTAT
This sequence comes from Rhinella marina, assembly GCA_900303285.1. Lineage (NCBI taxonomy): Eukaryota > Metazoa > Chordata > Amphibia > Anura > Bufonidae > Rhinella > Rhinella marina. The sequence continues at coordinate 96,409 of ONZH01022009.1, read as the reverse complement.
TATTGAGCTTTTCTTAGGAACGATCTGGGAAACATGGATGGCATCAGTGTTGTGTCCGTGTTTTTTCACTGACCTGATAGACTATAATGGATGTGAGGGATCCATGAATGGACAAAAATAGGGCATGCTTCTGTATCATAACCACGGACACTCAGACTGTGGAAATTCGTGGATATGTGAATAGACACATTGAAATCAATGGTTACGTGTGCTGTGCATGGAGAACATGTGAATAAGGCCTTATACTGCAGCTCACTTCATCCAGGACTACAAGCTAAGGAAGGGTTCAGCGACATCTAGCGCTACTGCTGGAGTGAAACTACAATTCCCAGAATGCACACTTGCTCGGCTGCTCTCGAAACTCCCACAGAAGTGAATGCAGCATGCTGGGAGTAGCAGTGAAACAATGGCTGACGCTGAGTGAGCCTGTGAGGTGCCCGCTGTGTAGGGGTCAGTGTGGGGGCACAGGACGACATCAGCACCGCATGTCCTATATTCTCAGACCCAGACGTTGGATCCCGGCGGACGTCATGGGATCTGAGCAGGTCAGGCCTCAGGGTGTACTCCGAGAGCGCGGTGTTGGGTGTCACATACATAATGAAGTACTGATTGGTTCTGTCCACTTCTATATTCTGTGTGATAATATTCCTTGTAATGTAGAGTTGACAGATACACATAGTGCCCGTCTCAGAGACCTGTATGCTGTACACTGGGGGAGGGGATGAAAGGGTATAAACTTGGCTGCACACAGACGGGTAATTGGCACCCATTGAAGAAATCATCCAGGTATCATCCATATCTCCTGTACCACCCTGGGGTGTCGGCCATGTGCTACGACATGGCGCCTGGAGCCCCTCCCCCCCCTCCATATTGTATTTGTGGGCCAGTGATGATTACTTTTTACTTCTCTATATGTGATTTGTCTGTTTTACCTTATATTTGATCACACTCAGTCATTATATTTATTCTCAAGTCTTTTGAGTTCACGTTATAAAACAACCACATCAGAAAATCTGCACCTGGTTTATGGCGGGATTTTTTTATATGTGAAACTGATTTAAAAAAATTCACTAATAAAAAAACAAAGGGGGTCATTTATCAAACTGGTGTAAAGTAGAACTGGCCTACACGACCCTAGCAACCAATCAGATTCCACCTTTCATTTTTCACAGCTGCTTTGGACAATAAAAGGTGGATTCTGATTGGTTGCTATGAGCGCCTGTCCAGGTCATCAGTAAAACAATAATCCCGGAAAACCCTTTTAAGAACACAACTTGTAATGGACTTCTTGAGTGTCTTCTGTGAAGTGATAAGTCGCTCCATCCACATTTCAGCACCACGGTCAGGGGCAGCGGATGAAAGGGGATGGTTGCCGGTCACTTATCATGTGGCTATGCTCTCTTTATATGCACACACAGAGGCAGGTGAATGTGGCCTGCATGTCTTTACACTGACATTGAGAGGAGGATTACACTGCCGCTCAGGACATTGCACCGGTCAATGTATAGATCCTAGAATGTTCCGCGGCTGAAGGATTAATGACGGACGTGCAGGACGCACTAAAAGCTCCGATTCTTCATCGGCTCAGGAAGGTTTCCTCCCGGATGACGCATCATGTAGTCTCACCTGCAGGTTGTGAATCATGCTAAACTCCATACATTTCGCTCCTCAGGCAGACACCGATATGGTGTCGGGGTTCACATACTTTTGAATGTACTTTATACGGTCCGTTGTACTGTTACAATCTCACTTATCATCTGACAGATACATTGGGTTTTATGTGGCCCTTTCTGCTTGCTCAGATATTTTCTTCTTCGTTCTTTAAGGTTTTGGAAATGCGGCCTATAAAATGTTCTGCCTGCTCGGCGGTGTAATCTGCTCAGGAGGCAACAGACAGAACCCAACAGGTTAATATGGAAGCTGAGGCGTAGATGGAAACTGAAGACAGAAGACGTGAGCTCAGTGGCCAAGGTCTTCCGGTTAGTCACATACGTGTAAATCTCCAGCAGCACAGAGGATTTATAGCGTCACTACTAGCGTCAGAGAGTGAGAAAAGTGAGAGGATACAGGTGAGTGACGGGTGCTGAACAGGCCGGGCCGACTGTCCCTGACCCCCATCCTTACAGTCATCTCTGGGATAAGCGCAGTGGCGGCTCCGGATGCTGGGCCTGTACTATGGTCACGGACAGCCCGGGCACAGCCGCATCTCTCCATCTGCACCGCTACGACCAAACATGGTGTAAATGGTGGATTCTCTGCCGTGGAAAGTCCACAACATTTACAGTACAAGCAAAGGGCCTGAGATTTTAGAAATCTGCATGCTGTGGAGGAGGCCAGCAGCGTGGTCCGACCTGTGCCGTACATCTTCTGAAAGCAGCAGAAGACCGGCTACAATACCAGCGGCAATGCAGATTTTGGCCTGACCCGCTACACTAAATGGGAGTCTAATCAGTCTGAAATCCATCTACCGTCCCATCAGAGGCTCAGGGTGCCGTTCTATCCTCCATGCTTTATACTCCAGCTCTGCTGTGAATCAGGACATGAAGAGAACATTATAAAAAAACAACTGAACGTCCAGTAAGGAAAACATCAGGAAACCTCTGAAGACACGAGGGGCCGAGGACAAGACGTTCACATGAAAATATAGATGACTCTTCAACGTAATTTAAAAGTTGGGACCGGAGATGAGTCTTGGCCTTAAAGGGATTTTCCAGCCCTTTAAAATGGATTATCCCTACTGGGGGTGATTTCCATTCCTTATGTTATTTGCTTTAGTGGACGGATCAGCCGGACGCCCAGAGACTGATGTCCACTTCCACCCAAGATGATTAATACACAATGGATGCAATAAAAAAACAAACCCAGGAACGAGCATGAAGAATAATGAAAACAGACAGGTCCTGATTGAAAACCCGTCCACATGGATGAGCGGAGGACGAGCTGTGGTGACAGGGAACAGATTACTCAGGAGATACTCGCCAATCTGTCCCAGCTCGGTCTAAATTACCAGAGCTAGTGTTATACGGCTTCAGCATACTCCAAGCAACGAGAAGGATGAGCTCATCCCTGAGGATTCATTCTTCAAGACACAGCTCCATCCTCCTGTTCCTGCTCCGACATCCTGACTCCAGGTGAGAAATCACAGTTGACGCCGGGAATCAATGCATCTAAGCAAGACAAACGCTGCTGGCCAGGACACGGCGTAGACATAGGAACAAGCAATAGGGGGGCTAGGTGTCACTACAGGTGGGGGTCAGGTCTGCATTCTGGACCCTTCTACTCAGTAAAGCCCAGTGGACCTTGTGCAATGCAGTGCTTTACTGGTAATACTGGTTTACCTCCAAAGGAGCCAGAGTCTATGAAATGGGGTAAAGCGAGTCTCGTTCTATCACATCCGGCAGGAAATCCCTCTTGCTGTGGTTATATAAATATATCTGACATTATCCAGTTTCCTATATTGATAACCTTTCCTCAGGATAAGTCATCAATATCAATTCGGCGGGAATCCGAATCCTGGTAAACCCCCGCCGATCAGTTGTTTTGAAGAAACCACAGGGTAGCCTATCAATAATGGAAAACTAGACAATCCCTTTAAGATTGGACATCCAGTATTCCTTTGGAACCCCCATACACATGCACTCTCGGCCAAGTATACATGTGTTCTCTATACTAAGAGCGGAATAAGCTGCTGTTAGACTTCTATTTCCTGCTCCAGATTCCTGTATCCCCTCCCTCCCCCCGAACCCTCTATCACCCTCCAGACTCCTCTGTCCTCCTCCAGACTCCTCTGTCCTCCTCCAGACTCCTCCGTCCCCTCCAGACTCCTCTGTCCCCTCCAGACTCCTCTGTCCTCCTCCAGACTCCTCCGTCCCCCGACTCCTCTGTCCCTCCAGACTCCTCTGTCCTCCTCCAGACTCCTCCGTCCCTCCAGACTCCTCCTGTCCCCTCCAGACTCCTCTGTCCTCCTCCAGACTCCTCTGCTCCCCTCCAGACTCCTCTGTCCTCCTCCAGACTCCTCTGTCCCCTCCAGACTCCTCTGTCCTCCTCCTGACTCCTCAGTCCTCCTCCTGACTCCTCTGTCCTCCTCCTGACTCTTCCATCCCTCCCAGACTCCTCTATCCCCCTTCCTGACTCCTCTATCCCCTCCTGACTCCTCTGTCCTCCCTCCAGACTCCTCTGTCTCCCTCCAGTCTCCTCTGTCCTCCTCCAGTCTCCTCTGTCCCCCTCCAGACTCCTCTGTCCTCCTCCTGACTCCTCTGTCCCTCTCCAGACTCCTCTGTCCTCCTCCAGTCTCCTCATGTCCCCCTCCAGACTCCTCTGTCCTCCTCCTGACTCCTCTGTCCCCTCCTGACTCTTCCTCCCCTCCAGAATCCTCTGTCCCCCTCCAGGCTCCTCTGTCCTCCTCCTGACTCCTCTGTCGTCCTCCAGACTCCTCTGTCCCCCTCCAGTCTCCTTCTTACTCCTCCAGTCTCCTCTGTCCTCCTCCAGACTCCTCTGTCCCTCTCCAGACTCCTCTGTCCTCCTCCAGTCTCCTCTGTCCCCCTCCAGACTCCTCTGTCCTCCTCCTGACTCCTCTGTCCCCTCCTGACTCTTCCATCCCCTCCAGAATCCTCTGTCCCCCTCCAGACTCCTCTGTCCCCCTCCAGTCTCCTCCTTACTCCTCCAGTCTCCTCTGTCCCCCTCCAGACTCCTCTGTCCTCCTCCTGTCTCCTCTGTCCTCCCCCAGACTACTCTATTCCCCTCCTGACTCTTCCATCCCCTCCAGACTCCTCTATCCCCCCGCCTGACTCCTCTGTCCCCTCCTGACTCTTCCATCCCCTCCAGAATCCTCTGTCCCCTCCTGACTCCTCTGTCCCCCTCCAGGCTCCTCTGTCCTCCTCCTGACTCCTCTGTCCCCTCCTGACTCCTCTGTCCCCCTCCAGTCTCCTCCTTACTCCTCCAGTCTCCTCTGTCCCCCTCCAGACTCCTCTGTCCTCCTCCTGTCTCCTCTGTCCTCCCCCAGACTACTCTATTCCCCTCCTGACTCTTCCATCCCCTCCAGGCTCCTCTATCCCCCCGCCTGACTCCTCTGTCCTACTCCAGTCTCCTTTGTCCCCCTCCAGACTCCTCTGTCCTCCTCCTGACTCCACTGTCCCCTCCAGACTCCTCTGTCCTCTCCTGACTCCTCTGTCCCCCTCCAGACTCCTCTGTCCTCCTCCAGACTCCTCTGTCAGTCTGTCCCCCTCCAGACTCCTCTGTCCCCCTCCAGACTCCTCTGTCCCCCTCTAGACCTCTATGTCTCCTCCAGACTCCTCTGTCCTCCTCCAGACTCCTCTGTCAGTCTGTCCCCCTCCAGACTCCTCTGTCCCCCTCCAGACTCCTCTGTCCCCCTCTAGACCTCTATGTCTCCTCCAGACTCCTCTGTCCTCCTCCAGACTCCTCTGTCAGTCTGTCCCCCTCCAGACTCCTCTGTCCCCCTCCAGACTCCCTCTGTCCTCCTCCTGTCTCCTCTGTCCTCCCCCAGACTACTCTATTCCCCTCCTGACTCTTCCATCCCCTCCAGGCTCCTCTATCCCCCCGCCTGACTCCTCTGTCCTACTCCAGTCTCCTTTGTCCCCCTCCAGACTCCTCTGTCCTCCTCCTGACTCCACTGTCCCCTCCAGACTCCTCTGTCCTCCTCCTGACTCCTCTGTCCCCTCCAGACTCCTCTGTCCTCCTCCAGACTCCTCTGTCAGTCTGTCCCCCTCCAGACTCCTCTGTCCCCCTCCAGACTCCTCTGTCCCCCTCTAGACCTCTATGTCTCCTCCAGACTCCTCTGTCCTCCTCCAGACTCCTCTGTCAGTCTGTCCCCCTCCAGACTCCTCTGTCCCCCTCCAGACTCCTCTGTCCTCCTCCAGACCTCTATGTCTCCTCCAGACTCCTCTGTCCTCCTCCAGACTCCTCTGTCAGTCTGTCCCCCTCCAGACTCCTCTGTCCCCCTCTAGACCTCTATGTCTCCTCCAGACTCCTCTGTCCCCTCCAGACCCCATGCTGGATGGATGAATGCTATGTGATGGATGCTGGGAGGACTAAGGACTCCCCAGTATGGAGTCCAGCATGGGATTGCACGCAGGGTACGGCTGAGATACTGATCACTTGTTACTCTATTCAGATATCGCCATCTTCTCGTCAGATATTCGGATCGGTTTTGCTGCGGCTTCACTAGTAATTATCGCACAGCTCATTGATGAGGTCGAGTACATTTTCTCTTTCTCTATCAGATCTTAGAGAAGATGTTATTCTATACCAGCGAGCAGAGTATTACTGGAGCTCTGGCTGTGACTGGAGGATAAGAATACAATTCATAACCTGTACAAGTAAAGCATTTGCTCCAATGAGAGGATCTCTGTATATGAAGATTATAATGCTGATCCCCGCGCTCCTACAATTGTCTCTCTTCTCGACATGAATCCCGCGTCCTGGCGTAACACATCAATATTACAATAACTGAGCGGCCGATCCTGGATGGAGACTGAACCTTATAACGCTATCTATCACTGCGCCGACCTCAGTGCTGGGGGCACAATCAATACCCCGTGTAGGTTCGCAGCCCTCTACATGACAATTACGTATTTTCCGTTAACCAGGCAGATGTGTTTTACCAGCAGCAACGTTTTTTCTGCTTTTCTGTTTTACATTGATTTCCCATTACGGATGAAGCCGGAAAATCAGCAGAATTCTGTGGACGTCCTTAACAGGCCCAAAAATACAGAAAATGAGAAGGAAATCAGAATTCATGGACTGTGGGTGCAGGACCCCCAAACGGAAGAGTCACTACCAGGTCCTAATTCAAAGGTGGCATTATGGCCACACTTCTATTTTTTTTTTTTTTGGCTGCCACCAAAAAACTTTTTGATGTATTAATGTCTGGGATGTTACATTTTAAGATGAAATCATGAGTTCTGGCATAAAGAGGAGATAGTGAGCGATTCCCCTTTAACAAGCGGGCTCCAGCTGTGCAGAACCATTGTCCACTTCATTAAGGGAAGTAGAAGCGCAGGGATGAGATTGAAGAGACTTGTCCTGGCACGTGGGGAGCCTTGTAGTCATCACATGCAGACAGACCTACTTTACTTGACTGATTACACACGGAGGAGCTCGGACTAGAAGCTTAGCAGCCGCCATGGACGATGACAAATAAATGAGTTTTGGGAAGCGGCTGGATGGAAAATTACCTGCTTTTTGTCTTCTTTGACCTTTTAAAATCAGCACTAATAAAGCAGGAAGAGCAGGAAGGTGGGAATGAAAGAGCGGGTGATTAATAGGCGGCAGCTCCATGCTGCGGTCACCCCCAAGCGTTCTCCACCACTATACAGGAAGGTCTCGGCTGTTGTCTGATGATCAAAAGACAAACAACCCAAAGCCAATGAGGCAGATACAAAGACGAGGGAACAGCTCCGATCTGTCGCTTAAAGGTGTCTTTCACACAAATGAAATGAAATTCAGCTCTGCTACATCTGTCATATCACAAAGGAGAGGGATCTGAATACAGGGGTGACACGTCGTGGTGGCTGAATCCAGGCCCAGGTATTATAAGAGCAGAGTCTGATGTCATCACACTATACAATGACGTAATCCCTCAGACTGAGCGTGATGTCATTAATGGCAGTATTTGACATCGTCTGTGGTTTGGACGTGTCTGCTGGACCATGCTAATATATTTCCAATCAGTAACGGCTAATGACCCATTTTATTGGTGAGCTGTTCAGTATCACTCAAGTTGATTCAACCATCATGAAGATTGGGTCGAATTTCACAGGAAGCATCGTATTTTTAAGAGGACCCTTAAAGGGGTAGTTCAGGATCAGATAAATATGGCCATGCCGGTCCTCTGGTTGTATGTTGTATTGCAGATCCTATCCATTCACTTCAACAGAGCTCAGCTGCATTATGGAAGCTCATTAGTACAGAAGGAACGGGGAGTGGTGAATGCAAGCGCTCCTTGTGCAGGCTCTGTACTCACCGCTTCCAGGTCGTTGCCAGCAGCAAGCTTTGCTGTGAAATGTGCCCAGCGTGAGGACGTCGGCGCTCTCTGTGACCTCACACCGTGTGATATCGGGTCACTACACAACGCAGCAGGAAAAGCAGCAGCTGGATCTCAGGAGCGGAGGCCGGAGAAGGAGAGGTAAGTTGATTTCTTTTTTTTTTTTTCACTGGTCTGAGGTCTGATTAGGGGTCTAATAAATATTGGAGGTCTGAGAAACATTGAGGGTCTGATGTGAGGTCTGATTGGGGGTCCTATTAACATTGGGGGTCTGATCTGAGGTCTGATTGGGGGTCCTATTAACATTGGGGGTCTGATCTGAGGTCTGATTGGGGGTCCTATTAACATTGGGGGTCTGATCTGAGGTCTGATTAACATTGAGGGTCTGATCTGAGGTCTGATTAACATTGGGGGTCTGATCTAAGGTCTGATTAACATTGGGGGTCTGATCTGAGGTCTGATTAACATTGGGGGTCTGATCTGAGGTCTGATTAACATTGGGGGTCTGATATGAGGTCTGATTAACATTGGGGGTCTGTTCTGAGGTCTGATTAACATTGAGGGTCTAATCTGAGGTCTGATTAACATTGGGGGTCTGATCTAAGGTCTGATTAACATTGGGGGTCTGTTTTAAGGTCTGATTAACATTGGGGGTCTGATCTGAGGTCTTTGTAACATTGGGGGTCTGATCTAAGGTCTGATTAACATTGGGGGTCTGATCTGAGGTCTTTGTAACATTGGGGGTCTGATCTGAGGTCTGATTACATTGGGAGTCTGTTCTGAGGTCTGATTAACATTGGGGGTCTGTTCTGAGGTCTGATTAACATTGAGGGTGTAATCTGAGGTCTGATTAACATTGGGGGTCTGATCTAAGGTCTGATTAACATTGGGGGTCTGTTCTGAGGTTTGATTAACATTGGGGGTCTGATCTGAGGTCTGATTAACATTGGGGGTCTGTTCTGAGGTCTGATTAACATTGGGGGTCTGTTCTGAGGTCTGATTAACATTGGGGGTCTGTTCTGAGGTCTGATTAACATTGGGGGGTCTGTTTTAAGGTCTGATTAACATTGGGGGTCTGTTCTGAGGTCTGATTAACATTGGGGGTCTGATCTGAGGTCTGATTAACATTGGGGGTCTGATCTGAGGTCTTTGTAACATTGGGGGTCTGATCTGAGGTCTGATTAACATTGGGAGTCTGTTCTGAGGTCTGATTAACATTGGGGGTCTGTTCTGAGGTCTGATTAACATTGGGGGTCTGTTCTGAGGTCTTTGTAACATTGGGGGTCTGATCTCAGGTCTGATTAACATTGGGGGTCTGTTCTGAGGTTTGATTAACATTGGGGGTCTGATCTGAGGTCTTTGTAACATTGGGGGTCTGATCTGAGGTCTGATTAACATTGGTCTGTTCTGAGGTCTGATTAACATTGGGGGTCTGATCTAAGGTCTGGTTAACATTGGGGGTCTGTTCTGAGGTCTGATTAACATTGGGGGTCTGATCTGAGGTCTGATTAACATTGGGGTCTGATCTAAGGTCTGATTAACATTGGGGGTCTGATCTGAGGTCTTTGTAACATTGGGGGTCTGATCTGAGGTCTGATTAACATTGGGAGTCTGTTCTGAGGTCTGATTAACATTGGGGGTCTGTTCTGAGGTCTTTGTAACATTGGGGGTCTGTTCTGAGGTCTTTGTAACATTGGGGGTCTGATCTCAGGTCTGATTAACATTGGGGGTCTGATCTAAGGTCTGATTAACATTGGGGGTCTGATCTGAGGTCTTTGTAACATTGGGGGTCTGATCTGAGGTCTGATTAACATTGGGGGTCTGTTCTGAGGTCTGATTAACATTGGGGGTCTGATCTAAGGTCTGGTTAACATTGGGGGGTCTGTTTTAAGGTCTGATTAACATTGGGGGTCTGTTCTGAGGTCTGATTAACATTGGGGGTCTGTTCTGAGGTCTGATTAACATTGGGGGTCTGTTCTGAGGTCTGATTAACATTGGGGGTCTGATCTGAGGTCTGATTAACATTGGGGGTCTGTTTTGAGGTCTGATTAACATTGGGGGTCTGTTCTGGGGTCTGATTAACATTGGGGGTCTGTTTTGAGGTCTGATTAACATTGGGGGTCTGTTCTAAGGTCTGATTAACATTGGGGTTCTGTTCTAAGGTCTGATTAACATTGGTGGTCTGTTCTGAGGTCTGATTTACATTGGGGGTCTGTTCTGAGGTCTGATTAACATTGGGGTCTGTTCTGAGGTCTGATTAACATTGGGGGTCTGTTCTGAGGTCTGATTAACATTGGGGGTCTGATCTGAGGTCTGATTAACATTGGGGGTCTGTTTTGAGGTCTGATTAACATTGGGGGTCTGTTCTGAGGTCTGATTAACATTGGGGGTCTGTTCTGGGGTCTGATTAACATTGGGGGTCTGTTTTGAGGTCTGATTAACATTGGGGGTCTGTTCTAAGGTCTGATTAACATTGGGGTTCTGTTCTAAGGTCTGATTAACATTGGTGGTCTGTTCTGAGGTCTGATTTACACTGGGGCTCTGACTGGGGCTCTAAGCTGTGGTCTGATGAAAAATATGTTTTTTCTAATTTTCCTCCTATAAAACCTAGGTGCGTCTTATGGTCAGGTGCATCTTATAGGGCGCAAAATGAGGTAATTATGCCGGAGTCTTGCAGGAGCTACTCAACCATCTAATTCTCTCCTAGATATTCCAGGAGACAGAGGCTGAATAAGTGCAGCAGCAACAGACGTCCATGGGGCAGAGTCCGGTGCATTCTGGGCAGCAGCCATGCTGTCTCTGTATTGAGGCTGTCAGTGTGCTCCTGCTCTAAATCAATCGGGTAATGAGACAGATACAGGGTAATTACACACTGGGTTTGTTTGTCTTCTTCAGCTCCTGCTTCGCTTTAATAATAAATATAAACCGCTGGTTATGAATATGGAAGACGCCTCACATTGTGCTGCTCGCTGTCTGCTCTTTGTAGTCTTACAAACAAAGTCGAAGCTGCTGCATCTTCTTCCAGAAAGGCCGCGTACAACTGGAGGCTCCATGGAGAACAGACACTGCCCAGAGTGACGGGGATTTACAGAAGCCTCTCTGAAATTCACACTAGACTCTTCTGAGGAGACAACAAAGTCACCAAGATACAAATCTGTAATTCTTCAATTTCTTGGGACACGTTCTGAAAGTTTTACACGGAGCCAGAAGTTGGAGGATGAGAATAATTCAGGTGAGGCTCTAAGTTTGATTCACAATGGCTCCGAAGTCAACAGATCTACCTTGTGGAAGATTGCTGTTATTTTGATTGCTTTTTCACTTTTTTTTTGCTAGTTTTTAAAGTTTCTTTTGACATGGCTTCTGCATGGAAACTGTCAAAAAGCTGCTGTTGACAGATTTACTACTCATCTGTTATGACTGTAGGTAGAGACAGACAAGGACAGTGAGCCCTAAGGCTAGAACCCAGCCTAATTTCTCTACCTACTTGCAAAATTAGCCCTAGATAGTTAGACCGCAACTGGTCGATGGTCCCTACGCTATTTAAGTGCAGAGATGGACTAACAAACAAAGAAAGACAAACACAACATCAAAGTCCTACGAAAATGGGTCAGAACCAGACGGGCTATACCAAATGAAGGACAAAGAGTGGTTAGAAGACAGGCTGAGATCAAAACCAGAGGAACTATGCAGTACCAAATGAAAAACAAAGAGGGGTCAGATGCGCAAGCAATTCGGGGTCAGTTAGTGAGTTAAAGACTATCACTGGCAATGGTATAGGGCCAGGAATTTAACTTAAATACAGCACAGAGTCCCTGGATCAGAACCTGATAGGTCCATGACTCGGCGCTCCATTAGTCGGAAACACTAGCACACAGGAATAGAGCAGCTGAGCAATCAGCTCACCGCTAATCTCCTCCAGCACACGCCTGCCACAGTGAGAAACAGAGCATTGCATCCTGTTGGATCGGGGGCGTGGCTTAGCAGTGCGGCCATGCTGAGGATTATGCCCCCTGGAGTCCGTACAGGTCTCCAGTTTGGTACATCGTCTCTCCTTTGTAGCATCCTGCTGAGACCGCTTATAAAGACCTCAGTAACACATATATGGTTGCTAACACGTAGAACACAATATATATGGGTTCAGGTGTAAATTAGAAGAATTCTCTTTGGTCTTCACATAAGCAGCAATCACAATAAAATGAAGTTATAATAAGACAAAGACCTACCCTACTTGTTGATAGTTTCCAAGTATCAGAAAAAAAAAGAAAATAATGAGCTGTCATACAGATAGAGGCTACATTTTCCAGCTCTGGAGCCATAATTATTTGGACATGAAACATCTGGGAAGTTCAATTTATAGAGCATCTGTCAGCAGTTCTGTCCCTATGACACCGGCTGACCTGTTACATGTGCTCCCAGCAGCTGAAGACATCTGTGTTGGTCCCATGTTCATATGTGCCCGAATTGCTGAGAAATATGATGAAAAATGAGCCTCTAGGAGCAACGGGGGCGTGACCATTACACCTAGAGGCTCTGCTCTCCCTGCATCTGCCGCGTCCTCTGCACTTTGATTGACAGGACCAGATGTGATGACGTTTTCTCTGCCTGGCCCTGTCAATCAAAGTGCAGGGAGTGCGCAATTGCAAAGAAGGGGAAGTCTCTAGGTGTAACGGAAACGCCCCCATTGCTCCTAGATTCTCATTTGCATATATTAAAACAATGCAGACACATATGAACATGGGACCAACACAGATGTCTGTCATAGGACAGATCTGCTGCTATGTGAGGAAATCAAACCAACCCTGAAGCTGTCCCCAACATACAATATACATTAGAAACTTTGTAGTTAAATATAATGGAAGCTTGAAGAACATTAAAACGTTACTTGCAACAATGTGATTCACAGAGCTGCAAAAAGTGATTGCATTCCCTTTATCGGCATTTTCTTGGAGGATGACAGTGATTGGCACGGAGTGACCATTGTACAGCTACTCTTCCCAGTAATTAAGCTCAAAGCCAACCAACGGAGACGGTCTGGTTGCTATAGATACTTTACAGCCTTATAAATGAGATTGCCGGGTAATGTGGCCCTAGCAACCACTTGGGTCGGCAGCTCCTGCACCGAGCTGGAGGCAGAGGATGGGTGAGGACCTGGCAGTGCAAACAAAATGAGAAGACACTATATCAGCATTTCATAGCGGACAGTCTATCCTCAAAATTATTATTTCTAAAACCTGCAAAATGACTGAATGAGCATTCCCAAGACCCGATATGTCCTGTCCCCTCAGTCGTCCCAGGCCTTTATAAAGTTCTGCCTTGGTGCTGAGATCCTCGAGGCCGCAGGCTCCGAATTTCTCCCTTTCTTGTAGACGTCAGACCTAACACACTGTTAATTTGCAATTGATCGCTGTAAGCAAGTCCCTTGATGTCTTCCCAACGCCCCAACGGGCTTTTGATCAGCCGTCTTGTGCAGCGTGGATGTCAGCAAGAATCCATGTTTTAACGGCAGAATTAATCTTCCAGCCCATTGATCTTCTGAGGGGCGGATGTCACCATTTTAACCACGTGCGGCGAGATATTTACTAATCACCACTGCTCTGCTTTCACGGCTAACATTTATTTTTCATGGTTTTTTCAATCGCCGGACACCTCCGCTCCCCCGATTACAGCGAGGCCTATGAATCATTAAGCACAGCTCGTAGCGGCACGTCGTAATTCTTGTCCTCTTGTTAACCAGAATTAGATTCCGGCCTTTTATTGTGATCATGATGAGGCAGAGATAAAACTGAAAAGCAATGAATGTAATTATAAGGAGACGCTGGGAGACACTCTCATCCTCCTCAAAGCTTTGCAGGATAAATTATTTGCACCCCAGATATTAATGGGAAATTGTGGGGAAACATGGATGTGCTGATATATTACCCAGCATGCCTTGCTGTAACTCTCTGTAAATCATCCATGGGGGTAAACACTGCAGCGATGCCCCCGTCACAGCCCCAATCACCTTCATTTTATTGCTCTATTTAATATTATATTTGGTAATTATTCAGAAACCTCTCCATACAGAACAGTGGTAATCCAGCACTCAGACTCATGGAGGAAGGAAGTGCAAGGAAGAGAAAGAACCAGGAGAGTGTTCAGGGGCTTACATCCAGATTGGTGGGGGTCCGACTCCCAGTGCCCAACTGATGAGCCTCAAGGGGACGCAGCGCTCGACCACAGACATGTTTTCCTTCGTCTGCAGACCGAATACTCTAAGTAATTAGGCACCAATTACAGCAAATCTGCCAATCAATTTAAAAAGTTGCAGGTTTCGGAGCCAGGGAGTCCGGCAGGACATGGATTATCATCCGCAGCACTTGAGGATCACAGACTATGTAAAGCCCTCTACACCATGGAAAGACCTAATGGTCTGTGAATAATTGAGGGAAAACTGCAAGCTCCGGCGCCGCCTGGATGAATAACAGAGACATTTGAGGGCACCGTGGTGGTGTCGTCTCTACATCTGTCCATGCTTGCATCTTATGCCAGGTGATTCTTCCCAAGCCAGGATCTGCTTCCAAGACGTGTGATTTACAAGGCAGGAGCCGTGCCATTGTTCTAAGAGACAATACCAATTTGCCTGATTAAAACCTCAATGCCATCTGCTTGTGGTATCGGCTGCGGACAGGAAACTTCTTGGTCTGGAACAGATGGGTCTTCACTTCTTGTACTGTGTACAGGTAGACAATGTCACGTAGTGCTGGACGTATTACACATGAACAATACTAGATGGGGCAGTGACTTTACAATATACCGAGATAAGCGTCTGCATCAGGGGACTGCTCATACAGCAGCTTCCTATTGTACTTTGATGAGTCACGAGCCATCCGAGAAGAGAGCCAGGCTGCGGTCAGTGCTCTACACAGCAAAGGTCACCATTCATGGCAGCCTGTACTGTGTCCAATGGGCAGAAGGTAACATTGTGTATCTGCTTGTCCAACCACTACAGGGATCTGTCTGAAAAGGGTGAACATGGAGAATTACCCTGAGCTTGCAGGGTTGCTTTGCACTTGACCTATAGATGTTTACGGGGAAACCTCCCACTTGGTAGAAATCTATAACGTTTTAAAGAAAATCCATAACTTTTTAGGGAAAAAAAACTAAATATTGTCCAGATATACAACAAGAAATTGACCCAGGTACTCTCGGAAAACATCATTAACAAGGTTTTTCACCTCCCATCTGTATTCTGATCAAATTGTAGCGTGGATTAAAAGCCTGGATGGAAGGTTTAAAACTGAAAATAAATCTTTATTATATATATTGTTTAAAACACAAGAGGCTCATACGTATATCTTAGTCAGGTTAAACATGTCACCTCAGAAGGGAGTGAGGCTATTACAGGTACAGACCATTTGGATATCTGCCTCTATCTGTTGTCTCCCAATATTAACTCAAGAGGGATCAAAATACTACGTATATAGTCCTCTCCCAGAGGCACATCAACTGAAATCTGGCATCAATGGAGTCCCAGCACTCTATCATTAGGCAGCAGCATGCTGTTGTGCTGAAACCCACAATCAGGGACTTTTCCCTAAGGAGAAATCCAGCAATAGGTGCTATGACGCGGCCTCATTTAATATGGCCACCCATATGGGTAGTGTATGGGTTCCACTCTTACCCTCACCACCTACTAAGCAGATGCTGTTCCCGCTTCCTAATACCCTACTCTACGCTTTTCCATACGGTGGTCAACCCGCATTTCACCAGGAGCAGGCAAAGACTAGCAGGTAAGTAGTCGGATTAAATCATATGTATCGCGCTGCAACAAGAACAAGAAAACCATCGGGAACCTCCAGTACTCACCTACAACCCAAACCAGGAGATTCCAAGGAGGGTTGCTCGGAGACGACATCCAGTAAAAAAAAAAAAGATGAACGTTTAAAATTTATATCCCCCCCCCAACTCATAGAAACATAGAAGATTGACGGCAGAAAAAGGCCCCCTGGTCCATCTAGTCGCCCTCTTATTATCCTTTATTGTTATCTTAGGATAGATACAGGTTTACATTCAGTTACTGTGCATTTATCAACCACCTCTGCTGGAAGTTTGTTCCAAGCTTCTACTACTCTTTCAGTGAAATAATATTTTCTAATGTTGTTCTTCATTTGTCCCCCAACCAACCTCAGATTGTGCCCCCGTGTTCTTGTGTTCTGTCCCCCTAATCTCAGAAACATCATTGTCAGATGCTCACTGCTGTCTCCAACCAGACCAAATGTAAGACCTGTCTATAGATGATGACCACTGACAAGGTACAATGTCCCCAATACACATCAGAACTACAAGATCCCAGGTACCTTCACCTGCACCATGCCAAACCTGCTCTACTTGATAATATGTACCAAATGTCACACTGGGGGGTCTCTGTGTTGGTGAAACTGGCCAAAAACCTAGAACTCTCATCACCACATAATAAAAGAAGAAAGGAAAGATCTGCCTGTGCCGAAACATTCTTGCAGCTTTGACTACAACATCATCAAAGTCCTGATATTAAAAGGGAATTTCGGATCTAAGGAGGACACGATGGTCTGGGAGTAAAGCTCACGTCGGCCTCAGATCAGGAAGGGATGTGTCTCATGGATTAATGTTCTACATTTGACCTTCAGAACTCATGGGTTCTTCACATCTATGGGCTGGATATACATCAAGTGACAATAAAACTTATCTGTAACGGCTACAACAATGTATTGGTGCAAATACTTCCTCCTTCAGTCACTGATCTGCTGTACATCAGCTGTCTCATCTACCGCTCTACTCCTACGTATTTCTGTGTATACATATGTGAATCTTCAGACACTGTGTAATAACCTGCCTGAAGAAGAGACCTGAGAAGTCCGGAGAGCGTGCAAGCTTGTCATAATATTTACAGTTACCTATTAAAATGTATCAACCACTGAGGACGGTTCACCATTCACTCTCACACATCAGACAGCTCACCATTCACTCTCACACATCAGACGGCTCACCATTCACTCTCATACATCAGACAGCTCACCATTCACTCTCATACATCAGACGGCTCACCATTCACTCTCACACATCAGACGGCTCACCATTCACTCTCATACATCAGACAGCTCACCATTCACTCTCATACATCAGACAGCTCACCATTCACTCTCATACATCAGACGGCTCACCATTCACTCTCATACATCAGACGGCTCACCATTCACTCTCATACCTCAGACGGCTCACCATTCACTCTCACACATCAGATGGCTCACCATTCACTCTCACACATCAGGCGGCTCACCATTCACTCTCACACATCAGACGGCTCACCATTCACTCTCACACATCAGGCGGCTCACCATTCAC
The DNA here is from genome assembly GCA_900303285.1 of Rhinella marina. Lineage (NCBI taxonomy): Eukaryota > Metazoa > Chordata > Amphibia > Anura > Bufonidae > Rhinella > Rhinella marina. The sequence continues at coordinate 79,047 of ONZH01022009.1, read as the reverse complement.
TCTCACACATCACGGCTCACCATTCACTCTCACACATCAGACGGCTCACCATTCACTTCTCACACATCAGACGGCTCACCATTCACTCTCACACATCAGACGGCTCACCATTCACTCTCATCAACATCAGACGGCTCACCATTCACTCTCATACATCAGACGGCTCACCATTCACTCTCACACATCAGACGGCTCACCATTCACTCTCACACATCAGACGGCTCACCATTTCACATCTCACACATCAGACGGCTCACCATTCACTCTCACACATCAGACGGCTCACCATTCACTCTCATACATCAGACAGCTCACCATTCACTCTCATACATCAGACGGCTCACCATTCACTCTCATACATCAGACGGCTCACCATTCACTCTCATTCACATCAGACGGCATCAGACGGCTCACCATTCACATGGCTCATTCACATCAGACGGCTCACATTCACTCTCATACATCAGACGGCTCACCATTCATTCACTCTCACACATCAGACGGCATTCATTCATTCACTCATTCACACATCAGACGGCTCACTATTCACTCTCATACATCAGACGGCTCACCATTCACTCTCACACATCAGACGGCTCACTATTCACTCTCATACATCAGACGGCTCACTATTCACTCTCACACATTCAGACGGCTCACCATTCACTCTCACACATCAAATGGCTCACCATTCACTCTCACACATCAGACGGCTCACCATTCACTCTCATACATCAGACGGTTCACCATTCACTCTCATACATTAGATGGCTCACTATTCACTCTCATACCTCAGACGGCTCACCATTCACTCTCATACATCAGACGGCTCACCATTCACTCTCGTACATCAGACAGCTCACCATTCACTCTCATACATCAGACGGCTCACCATTCACTCTCACACATCAGACGGCTCACCATTCACTCTCATACAGTAGATGGCTCACCATTCACTCTCATACATCAGACGGCTCACCATTCACTCTCACCATTCACTCTCATCAGACGGCTCACATTCACTCTCATACATCAGATGGCTCACCATTCACTCTCACACATCAGACGGCTCACTATTCACTCTCATACATCAGACGGCTCACTATTCACTCTCAACATCAGACGGCTCACTATTCACTCTCACACATCAGACGGCTCACCATTCACTCTCACACATCAGACGGCTCACCATTCACTCTCACACATCAGACGGCTCACCATTCACTCTCACACATCAGACGGCTCACCATTCACTCTCATACATCAGACGGCTCACCATTCACTCTCGTACATCAGACGGCTCACCATTCACTCTCCCACATCAGACGGCTCACCATTCGCTCTCATACATCAGATGGCTCACCATTCACTCTCACACATCAGACGGCTCACCATTCACTCTCATACATCAGACGGCTCACCATTCACTCTCATACATCAGACGGCTCACCATTCACTCTCATACATCAGACGGCTCACCATTCACTCTCACACATCAGACGGCTCACCATTCACTCTCATACATCAGACGGCTCACACATTCACTCTCATACATCAGACGGCTCACCATTCACTCTCACACATCAGACGGCTCACCATTCACTCTCATACATCAGACGGCTCACCATTCACTCTCACACATCAGACGGTCACATTCCTCCACATCAACGGCTCCCCTCACCACATCAGATGGCTCACCATTCGCTCTCATACATCAGACGGCTCACCATTCACTCTCATACATCAGACGGCTCACCATTCACTCCATACATCAGACGGCTCACCATTCACTCTCACACATCAGACGGCTCACCATTCACTCTCACACATCAGACGGCTCACCATTCACTCTCACACATCAGACGGCTCACCATTCACTCTCATACATCAGACGGCTCACCATTCACTCTCACACATCAGACGGCTCACCATTCCTCTCACACATCAGACGGCTCACCATTCACTCTCACACATCAGACGGCTCACCATTCACTCTCACACATCAGACGGCTCACCATTCACTCTCACACATCAGACGGCTCACCATTCACTCTCATACATCAGACGGCTCACCATTCACTCTCATACATCAGACGGCTCACCATTCGCTCTCATACATCAGACGGCTCACCATTCACTCTCATACATCAGACGGCTCACCATTCACTCTCACACATCAGACGGCTCACCATTCACTCTCACACATCAGACGGCTCACCATTCACTCTCACACATCAGACGGCTCACCATTCACTCTCATACATCAGACGGCTCACCATTCACTCTCACACATCAGACGGCTCACCATTCACTCTCATACATCAGACAGCTCACCATTCACTCTCGTACATCAGACAGCTCACCATTCACTCTCATACATCAGACGGCTCACCATTCACTCTCACACATCAGACGGCTCACCATTCACTCTCATACATCAGACGGCTCACCATTCACTCTCACACATCAGACGGCTCACCATTCACTCTCATACATCAGACAGCTCACCATTCACTCTCGTACATCAGACAGCTCACCATTCACTCTCATACATCAGACGGCTCACCATTCACTCTCACACATCAGACGGCTCACCATTCACTCTCATACATCAGACGGCTCACCATTCACTTCTCATACATCAGACGGCTCACCATTCACTCTCACACATCAGACGGCTCACCATTCACTCTCACACATCAGAACGGCTCACCATTCACTCTCATACATTCAGCCATGCTCACCATTCACTCTCATACATTAGGACGGCTCACTATTCACTCTCACACATCAGACGGCTCACCATTCACTCTCATACATCAGACGGCTCACCATTCACTCTCACACATCAGACGGCTCACCATTCACTCTCACACATCAGACGGCTCACCATTCACTCTCACACATCAGACGGCTCACCATTCACTCTCACACATCAGACGGCTCACCATTCACTCTCATACATCAGACGGCTCACCATTCACTCTCATACATCAGACGGCTCACTATTCACTCTCATACCTCAGACGGCTCACTATTCACTCTCATACATCAGACGGCTCACCATTCACTCTCACACATCAGACGGCTCACCATGTGCCCTGATGCATATTATTGGCTGCCCATCTGCTCTGGACATGTAGGCCATGTGATCATGAAAAAGCCATCATACTGCATTTATAAAACATAAGCATATTATCATACTCCATGGAAGGCATCATCTCTTACCAGCTGTGACCCTCCTGCTTTCTTGTATTTACCGAGATTACAGATTCAGGGGGAAAAGAAGGCATCTCTGCAATGTCTATGGAACATGAACATCTTCTGGAAGCGGCGGGCAATTCACATTAAGGGCGTCGCTAAAATGCCATTATGCCGTGCTACGCTGGTTTATGGCATAGCTCAGTAGAGTAGTTAAGCTTATGAACAAGTATGTAGAGCTATGAAAAATGCAATAACCATTCAGAAGAACAGTGTGGCTGCGTTTATGGAACGTGTCTTTGAAGATATTCCACCTGCAAGATACCTAATCCAGGGCTGCAAAGATCTGCAAAGAATCAATTACACATAACTGGGCTTAGAATACCCACTACAACTACTGCCGACATCCAGACAGGTGGAGGACATTTTGAACAGTCTGACCACTTCTCTATTGGGCACTACTGAAGAACATGGTACTTGGAATAAGTCCTTACAACAGGGAACTGCTATAGGCCTTCTCTCAGGCTAACCAAGAAGGTAAACCTAAGAGGTAAGATGCAGCCCTTGCACACGGCACATGCTACTTCTGACCTCCACTATGACCCTGTGAGTGTTATCGTGGACACAGGCTTCTGTTTCATTATGCCATCCTGAACATGTCTGACTGAATGAAGCCGGATTACAGACAGTTTGGCCCGTGACAAATCTGCAGCCGGTGTAGACTACTTCTTTTAGTTTAAATCTATTTACTCAATGGACTGGTTTGTGCATTTTTTTCCCAACATAATTTTGGCGCACTTTGGCACATTTAAGCCCCGCCTCATTTCCACTAACTGCACCCCTTTTCAAACGAGTTAGAAAAATTTGAGAAACCCTTGTAGTGCCAAATTGCACCACTTTTTATTTTTTTTAGATAGATTCTAGGCTGAGACACATTAGTGAATCTGGGCCTCTATCTTTAATGTTACTGGGTTTGTGACACAAAGAGACACATTCATAAAACATATCCCTTTCCTTTTTCCATTATGAAGTGGAATGAATCAGTTATTGAAACGTATTCTTACAAAGCCGACACTGGGTATTAGTAATAGAAGCAGCGGCACGTTCTTCACAGGACGAGACACAGTCCAGACACAAGCACAAAAAAATCAAAAATTACCAAGAATTTATTGCAGATGAGAAATCCAAATGACACAATATCTTGGGAGGGATGAGAGAAGTGGAGATGTAAGCAGCAGATCCGTGCTCACAGGCGCCTACACAAGGAACGTTGGCTGCGCCAGGGATCACCGCGTGCGCTAATACAGCAGCTGAGCTGAATTTTAGGAAGCCTGTGTCTAGACTCATCTCTGCCCACGCACTTCTTAATTCATCCCAAAAAAAAAATGGGGCTTGACGGAGAAGATCTCGCTCCTTCTGAGGAAATTAAATCCCAGGCAAACAAGAAAATGTTTCAGTCTGAAGAGGTTAAAAGACGCCTTGATTTTCAGAAACATTTTCTAGTCTTGCAGCATCTGCTAGCGTCGGCTGTGTCTGAGATTTTATTTACACTCAATTTTTTATACAAGACAATATGGTCCCAGGGATTATAGATATATTGGCTCAATGTGAAAAATACGAGCTACATTGTCCACACCACAATCCATGCTCTGCACACTTACCGACAAGATGGAAACCTAGAACTACTTCTTATAGGTCTCTCTCGACGCTGTCATGTGACACTGCAACCAATCATTGGTCTCAGGGGGCTGTGATACAGATGGTGATTGGCTGCATCAGGCACAGGAGGGACAAGGAAGGAGGCGGCTGAGGAGCAGCCGGGAATCAGTAAAGTGATTGCGACTTCTTTTACGCCAGTCTGAGTGTTGTTTTTTAACATTATGAGGCTGGACAACCCCTTTAATAACTAATTCCCTGGGTGTTAAGGTATAAAGACCATTCCATAAGAGCCAGCGATGAAGATCCAACCTAAATCCCAATGTATTCACATCCATAGAAATGGGTCACGTTATCTAAGACGTATGAATGACCCGAGATGCAAGGAAGGAGAATATGCAGCGCATTAGACGCAGTCCAACATTAAATCCACTCGTGGTTTTGGCACCAAGAAAACAGATTTCATCAAGTATTTGAGCACAGTACCCCGGATTTTATATCTGCGTGAGTAGTCAGCTTTTACCAGACAAACATGTTGACAGCCGTGACAGGGACCAGCAGAGGTAATAAGCAAAATGAAAGTCTCCATTAAATGCCTTGTTGCTAATGTAAAGGGTGCTCTCACCATGGTCCTCTCATCCAATCCATTGATTTCTTGCAAGGGATCATTAAGTATTTAAATGGAGACTGATGTGCTGTCCTCGCCTTCAGCGAGCAGTCTTAATTCTTCGTAACTACCAGAAAAATCATTAGTCCAATCACAGTCATTAATGAAGTAATAAATCATTATGGGAATAATTCTCTCTCAATTGTATTAGATTTTCAATGATTGTGTTTCCGCATCACCTGCAGAAGATAGAGCTCGGCTCATTATGTCCACGGTTCTACAGGATTCTCAAGACACTACCTGTAGAGGGAAGATAATCTCAGCCTCGGATGAGGATTAGAGGTCACCAACCTGTGGCTCTTCTGCTCTTCACAAACTACAACTTTCACTATGCAGTTTTAATGAGAACAGTAATTACCCTGTAAAGTCACAGGTTAGAGGAAATAATGAGAACATTACTTACCCCTCATGTGTCACCTGGTTCTCTTGGTTCTCCTCTTGGTACTGACTCTTGGTCTGCTTTCTGACTAGTTCCATCGATGACCCCAGGCTATGTTCCTGACCCTGATAAAGAGAACCTGCAGCAATCAGAGGACTAACCTGAAAACCTGAGTGGGGAAAAATCTATACCTCTTTGCAGGGATTATGGGTGAAGAATTTTTGGGTGAAGATTTTTTAAACACATGATCCCAGTCTATCCAGCATCGAACTGACTGCGGCATAGAGCATCCACTTCTCTGTACGGAGCTGCTATCGCCCTTGTTCTACAGTCTATGGGATATTCCTATTTGGGGTAACAGAGGCAGTGTACCATGATGTGACAGATCCCTATGCATGTATGTGGGTATCCACAAAACTCGAAGGCTTTACGGAGCGGTTATACAGCCTCCTGCATGAGGCCTGAAGATGTCAGATTTTGCTTAAATTCTTCTTCTTGAAATACATCATTTTTGCAGTTTTCTCCACTTATTTGAACAAAAGCTAAACTTCAGACTAGATGAAAACCAGATCATCTGAGCGTCCTGTGAAGAGTCTCCTCGGTTTTGAATCCAGCTCATTAACGTGGGAGAAGTTATGAGTGTCCCTGTGTCAGAGACATGAAACGTCTGAGCGAGGAGCTGAAGGAACGCTTCTGAATACAAGAGCGGACTCCGTGTCCACATCACAACCTCTGACACATTGTATGGAGCTGACGGCTCTTCATTTCAGACTTCTCTTTGTCCAGAAACATTTTGGTTCTATTTTAGAAATCGTCAGAAAGATAAAACGTGATGCGAGCGGTTCATACCCACATTTTATATGACAGCGAATACCGCATAACAAAAGAGAAGACAATAAAGCTTTGTAATTGACGTGCGGCCAGAGCGGCCAGTACTATCCATTCACAGATGATGTATCCGGATACAAACATGGCATCTACTTTGTCTCAATTCAACCTTTGCCTTGCTGACTCAAAACCATCAGACCCAGTCCTCATTACAAAGCTGAGGGTCTGTTACAATGTATCAATGTACATAACCGTCTGAGATAACAGTAGAAATACCAGTTCAGTCCTAGAATCCAGGCCGAAGTCATCATTCACCCTGATACAATCTACCGACAAACAAGGCGGCAGTTAGAGCAGGAGAATGGTTATATTCACTGACAGCAAGCAGAGCCTGGATACAGTGAGAAACAGACACAAAGGTGGGGATTTATAAAAGGCTATATACTAGAGGTCTGCAACCTCCGGCACTCCAGCTGTTGTACAACTACAACTCCCAGCATGCTGTATTCAATTCAATGAGACTTTCAAGAACAGCTGATTAATGTGCATGCTGGGAGTTGTAGTTTCACAATAGCTGGAGGTCACTGCCTCCTGTTTTACACACTAGTAATCTAGCGTACAAAAGTTGCAAATATTTTGGTCTGGAAAACCCCTTTATGACTGGATGAGCCTGCTAATACTTGGGCAGCATGGTGGTCTACAGTTCAAGCAAGTTGTGGGAAACCTGCAGAGTAGTCAGGATCTCAACGCTTCCACGTGGGAAAAACCGATGTGGTCAACCCTGCAAACATCACAAGAAGTCCTTCGTATAGAAAAACAATGAAGTCCATTTGTACGACTTTACTACAATGCTGCATCGCCTTCATCCCGCCGGCAAGGTAGAGGTTACTGGTAAGTGCAGGTAAAATTCCCACTTTTTATGTGCGATTTCTTACATAACGTCTTTTTGCTGTTTCTTCTACGGTGAATAACAGAACATGTTCTTCTAGCACTCGGAGCATTATTATTTCATAGATAAAAGCTTTCCAACCGGGCATTTGCCAGACACATTTAATAAAGCACTTGGCAGTCAGCGTCAGCGGGGCTGCCCCACTTCTGAAGTACAAAAGAAGACACTTACATACCAGAGCCAAGGAAATTAAGATTTCATTCTGGCCATAGCCCGTCGCTGATTTATAATAGAATAACTGCTGCAGAACAAAAAAAAATCTTTGATGCCGACATAATATACTCGGTCAATGGAATACATTAGCGGAGAGCTGCCAAACCATCATACAAAGAGGGGACACACTCGCAGGAGGACGACATGTTTGCCAACTCAATTTACATGAAAGTTGGCGGCAAGCATTTTCCAGTAGTTACCAAAGCGGGCCCCCAATCAAATCTTGTACACACAGTGGAGGGGCCCGATGATCATGGGTGCTTCCACCGCTGGTGGTGTCACTGTAAGCACAGCCATCCTTAACAGGACACGTTATATGGGGTTTTCTAGGCACTGGTTGCAGAAATAAGAATTGTTAAAACTGTCATCCTGACTGTGGGCCTGACATTAAATGGAATGAACTTCAAATAAACCCCAACTAATCACCATTGATTTTTAGTTGGCAGCAATACATTCAGGGCCAAAAAGTTAAAACCTGATTTGTTTTGACCCTGCTGAGAGCTGCTATATTGGCTCTGTAGGCCGAGACACCGGCATAATCAGCCCAGCAGGTTAAGGACCCCACAAACCTCATCTCATATTTCAGTCACCAACATGTGAGCATCATGGTGGAAGAACAAGAAAAAGCTGCTGTCATAGTGTCAGGGTAGGAGAATAAGAAAAAGCTGCTGTCATAGTGTCAGGGTAGGAGAATAAGAAAAAGCTGCTGTCATAGTGTCAGGGTAGGAGAATAAGAAAAAGCTGCTGTCATAGTGTCAGGGTAGGAGAATAAGAAAAAGCTGCTGTCATGGTGTCAGGGTGGGGGAATAAGAAGTAGTTGTGGTCACAACAAAGTTTTATAACACAAAAAAGAATCATATGAAGTCCTCAGGTAAAGGGCAAATGATGTATTATCCACACGCGTTGTCTTCCAAATAGTAATAAATGGCTGCAAGTTTCCTGTACCCAACAATCACACTGGAAATCACAGGCAACCACGAAGGCCACAGAGCACCTACAGCTGTAATCTGGGACTCCTGTATTCCTCCTCCTGTTTGCTGGCTTCAGGATTATTTACACATGTAAGGAGAGGACCTCGGGAAGCATCAGCGCTCCGAATTTATTAAACCCTTCAGCTGCTTTAATATTTAATTACATGGGGCACCTTTTAAGAAGCGGCAGAGGAACGGCCATGTGCCGCCCAATAAGAATAATATAGTGCCAGATAAAAGATGTTTATTAGCCCTGAGACTCGTATCGTATGTAAAGAACTCTGCAAGCGAAAACCTATTTACTGAAGTGTATTTCACATGTTAATATACGGCGATGGAGAGCGCGATGCAGGGAATGTATGCTGAATAAAGATGGAGAAACGGAGAACGTGTCGCTTTATTAAATTATCAGCCTAATTCTGATTTATGAAGAGCAGAACTGGGGTGAAATGATTACATCTACAGAAGTTACTAAAACGGTACAAAAATATTTTCTGCATAGATTTATCTCACTGCAAAATCCCATATAAAACTTTACATATACTAAAACACCCGCTCCACTTCTCAAAACCCAAGAAATTTATTGCATTTTTTGGGCCTATAAAACCAGGCTGAACTATGCTGCTGACTGATACTAAAGAAGGACTATCTACAGGCCCCTGGTGGAGATTGGGCCTCAGTAAGACGCGCACCCATCCTCGCCATCATCAGTGGTAGAGTGCTGTGACCCCCCGCTCGCAATATAAATTGATACTAAAGAAGGTGGTGAAACTGATAGCGGGCAATGTTAGCCGCATGCTGTGCATCAAGGAATACACCCGCCAGGCCAGCTCCATGAAGGAGAAAAACGTGGTCTTTGATGAAGACCTATAGATCAGCATGGCACAATTTCCAGGTCCAGATGGTTACATAAGAAGATGAATCGATGGATCTGGAAAGGACTCAAAGACTCTCCAGTCCTGCAGGATGACCACTCTGAATTGGCCTGGGTTATGCTCTCATGTACCGGTCACCTATAACCAGGGCCTCACTCCAAAGTCACAGCACGTTCTCCGCAGGTTAGGGATGAACTGTATAAAACTTATTCATGTCACCAGTGATGTATGAGGTTTCTGCAGTGGTCATTCCCGCCACATAATCAATTCATTAATTATAATAGCCTCATTTAAAACTAATTTGTCAAAAAATGACTCCTGATTACAAATATACCATTAATCACGGAGACAGGGAGATGTGACTTAGACGCCAAACAGCATTGTCATCCATATTTCATTGGCATGTTCCTCCCCTATAATAACTGCCAACATTGACACCAGTGTAATGACAGGTAAGGAAAAGTGCAGCCCAGTACTCCACCCACACCACTGTTCCTAAATACTTGCACGATTTGCCCTAAATGGTGGCCCACAACTTGGTGATGGTCACTGACTTGACTAAGAGCAGGGGCCTAAACCTAATGCAGTAAAAGAGTAGTCAGACAGAAAGAGGTAAAGACCAGGCAGGCAAAACAAGGAACAAATCAGAATTCAAAAGCTAAGTTAAATACACAGCAGAGTGAAACCAAGAAATAACATCAGAGACAAAGTCAGCAGGCAAATGCAAGGTCACAAACTAGCAGAGTCTAATACTAAACAGGGTACAATATCAAGCAAGGTCAAACACCAGGAGGTCACGTAAGAAGCAAAATCAGAAAACTGTAGCAAAGTCAGAGAAACAGGCAAAATGTCTGTGATTCAGAGTAACAAACATACAACTAGCGAGCGAGGCAGAAAAAACAAAAAAACAATCAGGTCAACCAGCCCCACTGTCAGCGGGACTGGTGGCTGTATCAATGCTGTCATGGGAGGGCAGATTAGAGAGTACGTGACAAAAAGGTCTAGTATGACCTCATGGGGGGAACAAAGCGTAAAATTAAAAAAACAATAAAACAATTAAACACAAAATTAAAAGATAATTAAAAACCTGCCACCACGTATCGCACCTGCAGTGGCTGGTTTGGGGTGGCCTCAACACTACGCTGGGTTCCCCGGACATGTTGCTGCTCCCCGGAAGGGAATGTAAGGTGTGGAGCAATGGGAAATATGTTCAGAGAGTCAGGGTCTGCAGTAATCAGGGGGCTTCTTTAATGGAGGAATTCAAGTGCAAAACACCATAAGCGAGGCATAGAGCTGGCTTCTCAAGTCTCCTCCTGAGACGAGGCATAGGGCTGGATTCTCCAGTCTCAGCCTGAGACGAGGCACAGGGCTGGATTCTCCAGTCTCCTCCCTGGCAGAAGAAGGGTTTGAGGCTAAGGAAAGGCCTGAGCTAGCTGTACCTCTCTCTCTCAGAAGGCTGGTACCCTGGTCAAGGGCCCACGGTCTGTAGCTCAGTAGTCCAGGTGGCTCCTTGGTCACAGGGCTAGTGACCAATGGTCTGTGGATCAGCGTCCCCATTTAAGCGTCTTCTTCTGGTCACTCATGCAGGTTGGCATGGAGTGGAGAAACTCAGCAGAAAGAGATACAATGTTACACTCTCTGTCTCTCATAGACTTACATTAGAAATTCAATGATACTCAATGGGAATAACACAGGAGTTTTTCTAGACAAAAACAAGATTCCAGACATAACAACAGAGCTAAATCAGATAGTCACAAGGTCAGTCTGTCTGCTTTTGGTGGTAAACAATGTCGGGCTTTTTCCCTCCATAACATAGTCTTCTTCAGACTCTATGGCAGCTGTGGAAAATTACCAGCTTCTCATTCAAAGTCCTAAAAGTCTCTCAGTATTCATTAACCCTTTCCACAGAGCCATGTAAATACAGTGAACAGAATATATATCACAACATATATATCAAATGTAATTACAAAGTATTAAACAGTGCAAATTAACCCTTTCAAATGAAATTAAGCAAGAAGTTTATAAGTGTTATGGAAAGGGGACATAAAAATATATATATACAGTATTAGGTCCACATTGTGCTAGTAACAAAAGATAAAATGTAAAAAACAAAAATAGAAAAATAGAAAAACAAGACATTCTAACATAAAAATGACAAAAAAATAAAGCCTCACGTATTGCTAGAAAAAGGTGCAAAAAATTATTTACATAACATAACAGAAAAAAATTACGGCTTTCTAAGAAGATTGTATTTAAGAAAAAAAAAAGGTGCCCGCTCAGGAACGTAAATGGCCAAGTCTTAAAGTGCAAGATGCTACATTTGGACACATCCTATTGGGGAAGTGGACGTAGTAGACGGTCTTCAACTGGGACATCACCCCACCCTGAAGTGGAGAACCATAACCGAGTGTCCCGGTGAACCGAATGCAATGTATAATCTCCCCTGGAGCATCCCCCTAGTCACTACTACTAGAGATAACATGACGATAGAGAGAATGAGGGTCGCCTGACTTACAGATTTCTCATGGGGTGCCTTTCAAGACAAACCCCTATAATATCTCTTTGTAAAATCTCTACATCCTGCCAGATTCTCCTTCAGATCTAATCCAAGGCTCTGTCTGCAGCAATGGCTATCAATGTGGCCTGGAGATGTTTTCTGACAGTCTCCGTATGCAGAATACAGGCTCCGGCAGGGACAGTCTGCATCCTGCTGACAGACCAGATCATGTTTACTTGTGAAGGGAGATATTAAGGATCATCCAATGACACTGATATGAGGAGGAGAGGCCGGGTCAGTGAGATTAATGAGAAGGGACAGGGCACATTGTAATTACCAGGGGATTGATCTGCTGTTTCATTACTTGCAGTGCAGCATATGGAAATTAATGAAAACTAAATTAGATTTTAATTATTAGGAAGTGCGGCCCTTATAAAATCCTCTGCATTTAGACGACGTCTTTCTGCATTTGTCAGGATGGTTGGATGTTTCTGCAGCTCAGACATACAGTAATGGAGGCAGATTCCACATGGGACCAGGATTTACAATCATCTACAGAACTAACACTTCTAGTTAAGGATCTGGCAAATATTAAACCCACAAACCGTGGACAGAGATCCAGAGCGGCCACCAGGACAATCAGCGAATAGGACCGAGGAGCACCGGATGGACAGAAAGCTCCAGAATGATATGTAAATGTATCTGTAACCTATATACAACATACAGGAGGCCGGAGCAGAAAACGAGCGCCGCCACTTATTACATTCCCTGCTCACAGCGCTATTAAATGTATGATAAATCACATTACTACATTATTGGGGCAGCCACATTACACAAAACTGAATCTCTTCAAAATGTACAGAAGGAATCAGCAAGTCAGTAAAATGAGCAAAAACGAAAAAGTCAGGAATCAGAAACTTTACAGCTTCAGCTCACATCAAAAAGTGCCATATAATTTACATATAGATTGAGTTTACATAGAAAGCAGAGTCACTATACATATAAAGATTACTTATCCTGTATTATACTCCAGAGCTGCACTCACTATTCTGCTGGTGCTGTCACTGTGTACATACATTACTTATCCTGTACTGATCTTGAGTTACATCCTGTATTATACTCCAGAGCTGCACTCACTATTCTGCTGGTGCAGTCACTGTGTACATACATTCCTTATCCTGTACTGATCCTGAGTTACATCCTGTATTATACTCCAGAGCTGCACTCACTATTCTGCTGGTGCAGTCACTGTGTACATACATTACTTATCCTGTACTGATCCTGAGTTACATGCTGTATTATACTCCAGAGCTGCACTCACTATTCTGCTGGTGCAGTCACTGTGTACATACATTACTTATCCTGTACTGATCCTGAGTTACATCCTGTATTATACTCCAGAGCTGCACTCACTATTCTGCTGGTGCAGTCACTGTGTACATACATTACTTATCCTGTACTGATCCTGAGTTACATGCTGTATTATACTCCAGAGCTGCACTCACTATTCTGCTGGTGCAGTCACTGTGTACATACATTACTTATCCTGTACTGATCCTGAGTTACATGCTGTATTATACTCCAGAGCTGCACTCACTATTCTGCTGGTGCAGTCGCTGTGTACATACATTACTTATCCTGTACTGATCCTGAGTTATATCCTGTATTATACTCCAGAGCTGCACTCACTATTCTGCTGGTGCAGTCACTGTTTACATACATTACTTATCCTGTATTATACTCCAGAGCTGCACTCCCTATTCTGCTGGTGCAGTCACTGTGTACATACATTACTTATCCTGTATTATACTCCAGAGCTGCACTCACTATTCTGCTGGTGCAGTAACTGTGTACATACATTACTTATCCTGTACTGATCCTGAGTTACATCCTGTATTATACTCCAGAGCTGCACTCACTATTCTGCTGGTGCAGTCACTGTGTACATACATTACTTACCCTGTACTGATCCTGAGTTGCATCCTGTATTATACTCCAGAGCTGCACTCACTATTCTGCTGGTGCAGTCACTGTGTACATACATTACTTATCCTGTATTATACTCCAGAGCTGCACTCACTATTCTGCTGGTGCAGTCACTGTGTACATACATTACTTATCCTGTATTATACTCCAGAGCTGCACTCACTATTCTGCTGGTGCAGTCACTGTGTACATACATTATTTATCCTGTACTGATCCTGAGTTACATCCTGTATTGTACTCCAGAGCTGCACTCATTATTCTGCTGGTGCAGTCACTGTGTACATACATTACTTATCCTGTACTGATCCTGAGTTACATCCTGTATTATACCCAGAGCTGCACTCACTATTCTGCTGGTCCAGTCACTGTGTACATACATTACTTATCCTGTACTGATCCTGAGTTACATCCTGTATTATACTCCAGAGCTGCACTCACTATTCTGCTGGTGCAGTCACTGTGTACATACATTACTTATCCTGTACTGATCCTGAGTTAAATCCTGTATTATACCCCAGAGCTGCACTCACTATTCTGCTGGTGCAGTCACTGTGTACATACATTACTTATCCTGTACTGATCCTGAGTTACATCCTGCATTATACTCCAGAGCTGCACTCACTATTCTGCTGGTGCAGTCACTGTGTACATACATTACTTATCCTGTACTGATCCTGAGTTACATCCTGTATTATACTCCAGAGCTGCACTCACTATTCTGCTGGTGCAGTCACTGTGTACATACCTTACTTATCCTGTACTGATCCTGAGTTACATCCTGTATTATACTCCAGAGCTGCACTCACTATTCTGCTGGTGCAGTCACTGTGTACATACATTACTTATCCTGTACTGATCCTGAGTTACATCCTGTATTATACTCCAGAGCTGCACTCACTATTCTGCTGGTGCAGTCACTGTGTACATACCTTACTTATCCTGTACTGATCCTGAGTTACATCCTGTATTATACTCCAGAGCTGCACTCACTATTCTGCTGGTGCAGTCACTGTGTACATACATTACTTATCCTGTACTGATCGTGAGTTACATCCTGTATTATACCCCAGAGCTGCACTCACTATTCTGCTGGTGCAGTCACTGTGTACATACATTACTTATCCTGTACTGATCCTGAGTTACATCCTGTATTATACTACAGAGCTGCACTCACTATTCTGCTGGTGCAGTCACTGTGTACATACATTACTTATCCTGTACTGATCCTGAGTTACATCCTGTATTATACTCCAGAGCTGCACTCACTATTCTGCTGGTGCAGTCACTGTGTACATACATTACTTATCCTGTACTGATCCTGAGTTACATCCTGTATTATACTCCAGAGCTGCACTCACTATTCTGCTGGTGCAGTCACTGTTTACATACATTACTTATCCTGTATTATACTCCAGAGCTGCACTCACTATTCTGCTGGTGCAGTCACTGTGTACATACATTACTTATCCTGTATTATACTCCAGAGCTGCACTCACTATTCTGCTGGTGCAGTCACTGTGTACATACATTACTTATCCTGTACTGATCCTGAGTTACATCCTGTATTATACTCCAGAGCTGCAATCACTATTCTGCTGGTGCAGTCCCTGTGAATTTAGCCCAGGTGCCGGTTTCCCTATGATTAGGCAGTATGTAGACACTAGTAATGTACTGTAAGTTGTCATCAGGATGTAAACTACAGAACAATGTGGATATGTGCTCATATTCTGTGCCGCCCTTCCTGCATGCAGCCATGTCTTTTACCCATCTCTCTGAATGTCGTGCACCCATCGCACAGTGTGACATTAGAAGACATGTTCTGCCAGGTGTTGGTACGTGCCAGCGCACTGGTCAGACAGAGAATGTAGATGTAGATTCCATTTATAAAACCGTCTACAAATGACTGAAATACAATGAACTCCTGCGATCAGTGGACGGATAATCAGGGCAGGTGCGGAGGAGACGTGTGAGGAGATATCGCACATCTTCACACCCCGATACTTGGCTTTCAGAAGACGGATTAATGAAGCTGTGTGTTCTGGGCACGGAGGTTACACTTCCGCACACCTCTCATGTCTCTGAGGTGGATCAGCGCTCACAGTGCAGCAGATAATCTGCAGAATAAGCCTTCGAGAAGCCGTCACTCCAGATACAGCACCAGCAGAGTGACTACGGTCTGCCGAATCTCATGTGCACGGTTGTGCGGATTTGGCAATCTCCAGCATGTGAATGTGTGACCTTACAAGACAACCCCCACCATAAGCAGAAAATCCGCAACAAAAAACGCACCAAAACCGCAATAAATAGTGCAAATTTCTGTGCAATATTTTTGCAGATTTCTACACAAATCTACACTGTGTGCATTTACCCTAAGAGCGCCTGGAGCGTCATCCAGCTCCCAGTTAGCGCCTCCATGTAATAAGATGAATATCACAGATCAGAACACAATATTCACACCTGGACGTCTCCTGCTGCAGCTGGGAGAGCATTTCTAATGGGAGAGGTGAGCACCCCGCAGATACAATGTCTTACAGCCGGGGTCATCTCTCCCGCATTACACTGTATATACAGCAGCAAATAATGGAATCAATGGGCAGGTGCACGTGCTGGGGGAGCTATGCAAAAGATGAGAAGACCATCTGCCCTCGCCCCGATGAGTCCCAACACTAATCAGGGCCTAGGACTACAACTGAAGGTAGGGAGGAAGCAGCCTTGGACAGAAGAGAGCGTGGACATTAAGGGGGTGAGACCAGTGGGAATACAACCACTCACTCATCTTCTACACACACATTTCTTGCTTCTTTTTTTGCAATAACCTTTTTGGATTATTTCTAATTTAAAAGTAAAATATCTGTGGAAATGTCAGCGTCCTGGCAGTAATACGTGACGTGTTCATGCTCGGAGCGACCTCTGCCATCAGGGATATCGTCGAGGGACGTAATCCTGCACAAGAAGACGGAGAGCGGAGATCTCATCTTTAAAGGAGCGCTGGTCCTTCATGTGGAACAGAAATCTGGAATTCTTTACAGCATGCCCGAGCTCCGAGACTCCTCCTTGGATGTCTGCGGACGCCCCGAGCCTGGTTATTATTCCAACTACCCGTACATTTTGTGCCAGGCTCTACCCCCCCCCCCATTTATTTCTTCTACTTTTTACAGTTGCAGAAAGTTCGTCTCCATCGGAACCTCTGGGATTTGTTAGTAAAAGGCGCGGCGAGCCTCGGCATAATCCTCTCCTCCTTCCTCTAGCATCTTCTAGCCGGAGCCCCTCTCCCTCTATGAGGAATATAAGCCAGGAAGTTTATTTCAGCATCTGCTGCTTCGAGTGCGGGTTACCATGGAAACAGCATCTGGCGACCAGCGCGCATTTCCCAGCCAATAAATAAATAACAACAGGGCGGACGGGCGGAAAACGCTTTTGTTGACTTTTACTGAAAAGGGAAAAAAAAGGGAATTAAATCCTCGGATGACAAAGTAATTTTATTTTAATCCCCCGGAGCCTGAGGGGGGTTATAATAATTTACGGCACGCCGTCGGCAGCGTCTCCTGGTGTTTATCTTTCGGTGGAGATATCTGGGCTGCCGAGAGCCGCTACCTGCTGCTACAATAGCTTCATGAGGGATTGATCTGATTGTAAAGCCTCCCCTGTAGAGAGCACAGGCCATTAAGACTGAATTAAAATGTTTGAGGGGCGAACGCCTCCCACCTGTCCTGAATCCTTCACGGAGCATGAATCCCGCCACTCCCAGCTCTACAGACGCTCACGTTTCCTATTGTCCAGCTTTTTTTTTTTTAGTTTTTTTTATTTGTATTCACTTTCCAAGTAAACTAGTAATACCGCAGTGTATAAAGTGTGTGCAGAGGTATAAAAGCTGCGTTACGTCATGTACTGTGGAGAAGGAACGCCGGGCGTCCAGACACCAGGGTTAGGACACCAGATCCCATCAGGGACCGGGCGGGCACCTGGGGGAGGTGTGACGACTGTACGGATGGTAACCGGACGTTTATAACACGCTAAATACACAGCAAACTTTAATTGGATTCCTCAGTGGTTTTTGTGTTTTTATTTATGACCTATTCTCAGGTAGGTCATCAATATCAGATTGGTGGGAGTCCGACAACCGCCACCCCGCCGCTCATGTCAGCGCAACCTCCTCTCATTGTTTACCTGTTCATCATCAACATCACAGCCGCGATCAGTGTAATTACATCTAAGCCATCCCATTCACTTCTGTGGACGGCTCTGTAGTAATCACTTCTATGGATGGCTCTGTAGTAGTCACTTCTATGGACGGCTCTGTAGTAGTCACTTCTGTGGACGGCTCTGTAGTAGTCACTTCTATGGATGGCTGTGTAGTAGTCACTTCTATGGACGGCTCTGTAGTAGTCACTTCTGTGGACGGCTCTGTAGTAGTCACTTCTATGGATGGCTGTGTAGTAGTCACTTCTATGGACGGCTCTGTAGTAGTCACTTCTGTGGACGGCTCTGTAGTAGTCACTTCTATGGATGGCTATGTAGTAGTCACTTCTATGGACGGCTCTGTAGTAGTCACTTCTGTGGACGGCTCTGTAGTAGTCACTTCTATGGATGGCTGTGTAGTAGTCACTTCTATGGACGGCTCTGTAGTAGTCACTTCTGTGGACGGCTCTGTAGTAGTCACTTCTATGGATGGCTGTGTAGTAGTCACTTCTGTGGAAGGCTCTGTAGTGGTCACTTCTGTGGACGGCTCTGTAGTAGTCACTTCTGTGGACGGCTCTGTAGTAGTCACTTCTATGGACGGCTCTGTAGTAGTCACTTCTATGGAAGGCTCTGTAGTAGTCACTTCTATGGACGGTTCTGTAGTAGTCACCTCTATTGATGGCTCTGTAGTAGTCACTTCTATGGAAGGCTCTGTAGTAGTCACTTCTATGGACGGTTCTGTAGTAGTCACCTCTATTGATGGCTCTGTAGTAGTCACTTCTATAGACAGCGTCAAACAAACTCTAGTGGACACTGTAATGATGACTGGTAGTGGTTGTCAGCCACCCGCATTCTTTACAGCTTGACAGAAAGCAATGATCTTAACAATGGGGAGTAATTGAAGCACAGGGCACATTAGGAAGTTGCAGAACTACTCGTTCCACTGTGATTTGGAATAAGTGACCTAGGACTGAATGGCTCCTGTATCTGACACGTCTCCTGCAGAGGTGCTGCGTACCCGGCCCGTGTTGTCAGGCTTCTCCTATCTTCCCTCTCTGTCCCTTTTTTATTTTCCAGCACTGCAGATGCATGAGAACAGAGATTATTATTTCAATATCATCTCATGAGTATTCTGCAGACTCCTCCATGAATCCCTCGCCGGCAGAGCTCCGGCAATATGGTGCCGGGCAAATCCTTCTAAAGCCTTTTATTTTAGATTACAAAAAATCCGGCGCACAGCTCGGGGATGCGGGCGCTGCGGCTGGATAGAAGTAATCATTACCATGGGCCCCATAGAGGGGTTAGTGAACAGCCAACATTGTAAAGCATCTAATACAGGGGGCTCCGAATACTCCCCGGATCTCAGGGCAGGAGGCAGCAGGAATCTGAAGGACCCGAGGGGTGATGAGCTGTATACTACATGTATTATCCAATACTATATTATGTCAGGCACAGACTCGACCATCACTAAAGTCGCCATTATAAACGTCCAATCTCTTGGTAGGGCTGTTTTAGTTGATATTCGTATTTCACAACTCTGGGGCATCTGTGTTGTGTTGTCCCTCTGTTATCCCTCCTATAACTGTATGAACAAATTGAAAACTGGGTGTTGGAGGTGTTTCCCTGCACACTCTGGCATCATCCAATCAGAGCTGACTATATCAGACAGAACTGTGACACACCCCTTGGGTACAAGGAATGGCAACCCCCAATCCTGAATGTATTCATACATTTCAAGGAGGAATAACAGAGGGACAAAAATAATATGTAATAAAATTTAAAAATGAAATATGTTGATTATACAATGCAGTAGTGCTATAGGCACTACCTGCCCCGGAGAGGCGACCTCAGATAGATGGGACCCTCATAGGTTCTGATCATGCCCAGAATCTGGTCTTTACTTACATGGTGCACACGGCTGTACTACGTGTTATACTCCGTATGTTCAGTGCTTGCGGAGTGCTGTCACATGATGCGGGGTACAAGTCTGGAGAGGCGGGCGCTCCTCCACGAGGCTCCAGTGCGGGGGGATCACCCAGCTTTCTGAGAACCATGAAGGACACACCTCCCTCAGTACATAACTAGGCACTCAGGAATCTGGGCGCGCTCGGTGAGAAGCCATGAAAACGAGGACAGTCAAGGACTTCTTTTGTTTTATTGTGATAAACCGCCAGTGCTGGTAATGCAGATCCTCACCCGGCGAATGAGGCTGAATGGCGACTTTTAAGAGTTCATCAACCTCTTCTAGAAAATCACTTACGATGCACTGAAATTAACGGGTGACATTATCGGCGGGACGTCGATTCGCTGCAGGAGACGAGGGTCATAACACTTTTACTGCACTTGCCGTAACCCAGAAATTGGATGCGTGCAATGTACAGATGCCCGGACTATAAACGGCTTCGTCCGGGCGCCGTTACTTCATTCTGGATTATTCTATATCTATATTTCCGTCTATTTCCAGCGCACGTCTGCGGACAGACAAGAGAAGCAGAACAAGTTTATTATTTTCGGTTATGGATTTAATGCTGCAGGATTCACAATGTATTTCGAGGGGTCAGGTGGGGGCAGCCGGCCAATCAGGGAGCTCTCAGCCGCTGCCGTTCCAGGAAAGCCTTTACTTTTATTGATTACAATAAAAAAAAGATGCAGCGAGTGACAGAGCGGACGACACCACGGGGAAATCCGGGAGCTAATAAACACATCAAAAGCAGTGTTTCCAGCCGAAATGAAGTAATAAATATGTATATATCTGTACACAATGTACAGCGGGATATAGGTCAGGTTACTGCGGCTCGGAAATCAATTACTGCTTTATTGATGCTCCTTGGTATTTATGTCCCGGGGTCGGCAGAGGCTCCCGCTCCTTACCAGGGGTTGCATCTTAAGAGCATTTGGTCGACCTGGCAGCAAAAACTAGGAGAGCGGCTCCGTCTCTGCTCCAAAAGATTAATGCTCCGAGCAGAAGACACGCAGCACCTTTCACACCCGGCAGTGTTATCCAGGCAGATGGGTGACCTAAATTCACCGGCCCGGTATACGGAGGAGAGGACTCGTGTGCACAGAGCAGACCTCGCATGCTCGGCTGTCATATATATATATATATATATATATATATATATATATATATATATATCTATGATCCTACTATAACCAGGACACATATAGCTCAACACCCAACATCCTGGTCCTCCATCTTAACACCCAAACATCCTGGTCCTCCATCTTAACACCCAACATCCTGGTCCTCCATCTTAACACCCAACATCCTGGTCCTCCATCTTAACACCCAACATCCTGGTCCTCCATCTTAACACCCACCATCCTGGTCCTCCATCTTAACACCCACCATCCTGGTCCTCCAGCTCAACACCCACCATCCTGGTCCTCCATCTTAACACCCACCATCCTGGTCCTCCATCTTAACACCCACCATCCTGGTCCTCCATCTTAACACCCAACATCCTGGTCCTCCATCTTAACACCCAACATCCTGGTCCTCCATCTTAACACCCACCATCCTGGTCCTCCATCTTAACACCCACCATCCTGGTCCTCCATCTTAACACCCACCATCCTGGTCCTCCATCTTAACACCCAACATCCTGGTCCTCCATCTTAACACCCAACATCCTGGTCCTCCATCTTAACACCCACCATCCTGGTCCTCCATCTTAACACCCACCATCCTGGTCCTCCAGCTCAACACCCACCATCCTGGTCCTCAATCTTAACACCCAACATCCTGGTCCTCCATCTTAACACCCAACATCCTGGTCCTCCATCTTAACACCCAACATCCTGGTCCTCCATCTTAACACCCAACATCCTGGTCCTCCATCTTAACACCCAACATCCTGGTCCTCCATCTTAACACCCAACATCCTGGTCCTCCATCTTAACACCCAACATCCTGGTCCTAGCTGGAGCTTCATTACTCTATGGGGGAGCAGACTGGAGCCGCACCCAGAGAATGAGCCCTGCCGGAGACTGACGAGTCAGTACACCCTCCATTTTTTAGTCTCCCTCTTTGATTACACATAGTCCCTGTAATGCACCTTCCGAGCACCATTCTGACCCCCAGGAAGCTGACATTCGGAGAGCTGCTGCTATCAGGAGAGCTGGTGGGTGGTTTAAGGAGTCATGGTGATATTTTTACAGCCCCAGACAAACAGCCTCCCATATCTCAGCTTTCAGGATGGTTATGAGGGATATGAGGACTTACAGCAGTCGTATGTGAATGGGGCGACTGCAGCTCTCTACAAGGCATATGTGCAGAAAGACGACGGTGCAGCCAGAGACAGTGGTCGCACAGTAAATCGGCACGGGGGACCCTTCATTCTCAGGATCAGCAGAGGACCCCACCGATCATACTGGTAACAGACCATCACTTAATATCATGGAATAACCTTTTAATTCCATGAGGACAACTTCCTATTAAGTGTATGAAGCAATTCTTCTCATTTGGTCGCCTTGTACTAATTACCCGTCTCGTTACGGCCTGGCGTGTCATACATCACAATCCATAGTCATAAGGAGTGACGGGAACGCTCTTATTAGCCGCTAATAGCCGTACTTTCTCTCAACTTCCATATCCCAAATCCTTAGAAGAGTATTTTTGTGAAAGTCGTAAAATTTGAAGTTTGCCATTAATCCCCAGTCACTTCTCTAACGCCCGACCGTCTTTCACAGCTAAGCTAGATTACTGCATAGGCTAAAATGACTTCTAATTAAAATGAATGACTGGAAATCAGCCTGAAGAGCGGCATTATATTCAATTACTGTAATCCATCCAACAGGCCGTATTCAGCTCAGAGAAATGACAGACAGGACCCGGCCGTTCACCACTTCTCCAGAAGAAATGGATGTGACAACGGCTGATACTAAACCATCACATGTCCCGCTGACACCATCTACACAATGTACTGCCATCTATGTGTCATCGCCAAGCACAGGGAAGTGACCAAAACCAAGACCAGGAGCGCCCAAACCCCACAGGACTTCACTTCCATCACCAGGGTACAAAACCACAGGCCGCAACGTATTACAGTATCCGCAAATCTCATGGACACTTTGCAGATTTTCTTCTGCTTTGATATTGACCTGCTCTGCTGATTGCAATATCTGCAGGACGTCAGTTATGTTTGCGGTATATTGGAGGGTATATTGACATATGATGGAGGCAGCAGAACTGCAGACAAAAATCTGCCTGATCCTACAGAATTTTTGATGAGGATTTCCACGCATCACATTGCATTTCAAATTCTTGATGCAAACTGAAAATTTGAGGATGGGAGTTCTTGCTGGTGGACGGACGTTGACGGACTACTACCTCCATCGGAGGGGCTATATCTGCAGAAAGATGAAGTTCATAATGAAAATGCGCATCAGCCTCGGATTCTCGGGCAAAAACATATCAGATTTTGTTCAACATGTATTTCAGTCATGTGAACACGACCTTAGAGTAGCAGAATCTCCTCCACACACGGCAGAAATGATTGGCGGGGGAAATCTGCAGCGTGCCAGTTTATACTGAGGACTGCGCCATTAATTGGGCTCCTCTATTGGTACATGGGCATTCTCCATCGGATGCTGTTTAGATGCCCCCATACTTTAAACTATCACTCTCCTGCATTAGGACACAGCTATAATCAGCGGCACCAGCTCAGAAGATTTGGATCCCGATGCCGCTTCGCTCTTGATGTTTTACACTGCAGCTCTGCTTCTTCAGATCGGCTCCTCTGTGTAAGCACAAGCTCAGCAGGACGGCAGTGCACAGACAGAACGACCATATACTACGGACGCGGAGCCTGGGCAGTCGGCCCCATCAGAGGGAAGCCTCTGCTTTATGCCGCTATCCGTTTTTACCTCAGGAGCTGCGCTGCGCGACGTCTCCGCTGGGCTTTCTTTCTTTTACAATCCCATTTACTGAAGTCGTATGTTAGCAGCACTGTGACCCCATGATCAGTAAAGCTGTCAGAATGGGAGTTATAGTACAGCCTCACGCCATGTGCTCACAAGCTGCAACGCAAAGTGTCCCTGCAACTTTAATTAAAATGTTGGCAGCTCCAGACGAGGGTCCTGCTGCGTCGTCTAATGAACTTGGGAGGTGAACAAAGTTCTGAATGTAAAAATATGAACTTGAGATTGACTAAAGAAAGAAAAAGTGTGAATCCTGAATAATGTGCGGAGGAATCAGAGCAGGTTGTGCATCAGATGTGCTGACAATCCACCTCCAGCTCATGTGAATGGGGTTTATATAACCACAAGCCATGCAGATGGCGGTCCTTACCACAGGGACTTACCTCCCAACGTGTACTTACTGCATGGAAAATTATCCCTGCTAATGTGACCTGCACTGAATGCGGATCCAAGGAACATCAAACCTCCTCTAGTGAAACCATGACGGGTGAGTCCTAGACAAATCCAACATACGTGAATATACCCTTATTCAGAGAGGACCACCCACACTGATACATTGTAACAGAGTGCTGCAGTGTGAACGCACCAGTAATGACCGCCGCGTACAATGTGTCACCGCCATATCCTGCATCCGCCGGAGAATTTTATTACACTATTACTTCAGAAATCCTTATTTGTTCTTAGCTGACGATCTGGAGGAACGGCCTGTGTTATGGACTTTATACTTCATTGAATGAAAAGGGATTCTCTGACACGTTATAAATAAAGTTTATTGAACACAAGGCAAACAAAAGTCCACTGACCTGGTCACGGTGGACATGGACGTCTCTGCTCACCTGGAGGAGAACATTTCCGATTACGTGTTGAGGTGGGGGTGCCCCTTCAGCTGCTCTGAATAAACTTTATTAGTGAAGAGGCGGAGAACCCCTTTAATTACAATGGTATATCCCAGGTGGTAGTTCTGCGTGCTCGCCAACAACACGGGAGACTCGCTTCGATACCCAGGGGTGATATACATCAGTTTAACACATTGGGCGCTTCACATGGGGCCTCATTAATCTAAATGCAATTGTAAGGACGTGGAGAGACACGGGCGGCCATCAATCGTCGTGCACTTAAGAGCGGGGTGTGGGAGGAAGGAGAAACACTGAGGATGGGAGATTTATTCTGAGCTGCTAAATGTTTCTCTATACGGATGGGTATGAATATTTAAGGAGGCTCGGCCGCTGTAAATCACATTATAGGAGGGGGTGAGGGCGATCCCTGGACGACGCTCACATGACAGGTCTTACAATAGACCCCAGGACACATCAGATTTACAAACAAGCCTTAATGTCCACGTCAGCGAGATCTCACCCACCGCCCTGGAAATGATGAAAAAGCCTCCCGTGCTCTCATCTCCTTGGTAAATACTCTCCTAGAAAGTAACAATACTCTGCGGAGCCGCAGCATGGAGGAGGCGGAAAGGGCGGCCATTACTACAGCAATGTGTGCTGCTAGTACCAGGGTGACACCTGGGAGTCCACACTGCAAAACCAAGCAGCACCTTACTTATTATTCTGCATGATTGATGCATCAATGACATCACATACCTCATACATGTGAATGCAGCAGTCACTCACTGACCTCACCAGTAATGCATTGATGACATCACATACCCCATACATGTGAATGCAGCAGCCACTCACTGACCTCACCAGTAATGCATTGATGACATCACATATCCCATACATGTGAATGCAGCAGCCACTCATCAATTATGTAGTGATGACATCACATACCCCATACATGTGACTGCAGCAGACAATTATGCATTGATGATGTCACATACCCCATACATGTGACTGCAGTAGTCACTCAATGATTATACATTGATGATGTCACATACAGTACCTCATACATGTGACTGCAGCAGACAATTATGCATTGATGATGTCACATAGCTCATACATGTGACTACAGCAGTCACTCACTGATCATGTGCCTTAAGGCTGTATTAGACAGCCCGATTGTGCCTGCAATTGTCTGGATTGTGGCCTGCTCGTAGTGGAGGAGGCCGCAGCTGTTGCATGCAGAGATCTCCTCCACAGCATGGGGGGAAGCAATCATTATACCATGGCTCCTCCCCATGCTGTCCAGTTGCTTGCAGGCAGCAGAGTGCAGGTTACAGGACACGATCTGCCACCGGCAAATGATAATTTTTAAACCTGGCAAAAGATTTGGATTACAAGATGACGGCGTTTACTAGTTCACTGACATTACACTGGAAGATGACCGCTGACGAGTGTGCATACAAAAGATCGTTAGCTATGAGAGGCACGACGATCACCTGGTGTAGTACAGGCTTTACAATCAGCGTCACTTCTGAGGCCACTGATTCGCTGCAGAAGTCGTGCGAATGGTATAAATGATACCATCGATGTGGGGCCAGCAGGGACCACCGGAGCTCAGGCGCTGCAGATAGTGGTGATTTATCAGATATATAACGGTCATTTTTTATGGTTTAAGACTTGGATGGCCAACCTGAGGATCTCCAGCTGTTGCAAAACTACAACTCCCAGCAAGCCCACACTACCTACAGATATCATCCTAGAGAAAGGCATGGTGGGAGTTGTAGTTTTATAACAGCTGGAGGGCCGCAGATTGGCCATCCCTGGTATAAGATTTCCTGCTCATAGTCAATTAAACCTTACAAACCCACGAAAACATCCAAATAACACGCCATAAAAGTGTGACCGGTGGCGTCCAGGACAAAGAGAGCCACAAGGATCGACAGGACGATGGGCTGAGCGACACATAATGATCAAAGGCTCGGTCAGCAGGATCGGGGGCACCGGTGACATTATCTGCGGTGAGAAAATCCTCTTTGAGAAGATGCTTATCTCTGAATAAATATGGCAGTATTCAGAATCCGCCATCACTCGGACATCGTAGATCTCTGGACCATAAGACTCGACCTGCTAATAAATATTCTGCGGCAGCACAAGTCTGTTGTATCTTTCCACATCTTGGGCTCCTGACAGCAACCTGGAAACGACTGAGAGGGCACGCCATGACAGCCATGACTGCTGCCACCGATGACTTCAGGGGGAAAGAGAACTGAGAATAAATGAGCCCATCCCGTAAACAGCACATTCACACCCGAGTCCCTCCATAATGGAAGAATGTCGTCTACCAGACAGCAAACCCCTCGCTGTGTGTTCAGGGCGCGGCGCCTGCACAGCTGCTGTTTCCCGTACAGGTGGGGATGGAAGAAACTCATGCAAATGCTCTAAACTGAATTACACGGCCTCCATATGTTTTCTCAACGCATCCATTCCTCTAAACCATTTACTGCGCGTCCATACTGCTCCTAATCTCATTCCACGCTGGAGCAGAAAGGCGATCTGCTGGGTGGACGGCAGAGAAGCTGCAGATCGTCGCACTGCTGGAATAAGGGGAAAAAAACAGAGTAAAAAAAGGCATTTTCATACAGTAATAGCTGCCACTGACACGTCCTAATGAATTACCACCAGGATGTCCCAGATACTGAATGGAGATGAGCCTGGACAAACCATGATGTAGAGAAGCTCAGGATGAACACGCAGGGCCCTCCGCACGATGCACTGCAGGTATATACTGTGAGCACACAAAACGTGGCCATTAATAGCGACTAAAGCGCCTCTATGTGTGATATCAGGCGGGAAACTAAGACATTACCACATAATTAGAAATGGAAAATATTGTAATTTTATTCTGACAGCAAAGGATAAGAGGTCACCAGCCACAGAGAAAGCTCCCTCCCGAGATACTCCACAAACCATTCCATATACTGTAAACTATCACATGCTTCTCATCATACGGGACACATGACAATCACCACCCAAACTTCACACAGACACACGGGATAATGTGACCTCGGAGAAAATTCCTCAATCCAGCAGAAATATAACAATATTTTACAATTTGTATACAGATACACCATAAATAAAGAGCAGTCACGTGCTGAATTATACCCCAGAGCTGCACTCACTATTCTGCTGGTGCAGTCACTGTTTACATACATTACTTATCCTGTACTGATTGGAGTTACATCCTGTATTATACTCCAGAGCTGCACTCACTATTCTGCTGGTGCAGTCACTGTGTACATACATTACTTATCCTGTACTGATTCTGAGTTACATCCTGTATTATACTCCAGAGCTGCACTCACTATTCTGCTGGTGGAGTCAGTGTGTACATACATTACTTATCCTGTACTGATCCTGAGTTACATCCTGTATTATACTCCAGAGCTGCACTCACTATTCTGCTGGTGCAGTCACTGTGTACATACATTACTTATCCTGTACTGGTCCTGAGTTACATCCTGTATTATTATACTCCAGAGCTGCACTCACTATTCTTGCACACCTCTTTAAGGCTGACTATCTGGATCAGTATAAGTGTAGTCTACAGTCAGTAATTCTGTCGGTCACTACCTGCGGTGACCTGAGAATTTCTTGCTTTTCTCTGAGTACCGGTCACTTTTCTACAGTTGTGCAGAACCCGCCGGATTAAATAATGATATGTCTGGAGGAGCGGGGCGCTGGAGGAATTTTAAAGAAGTCCTCCCGGAGACCCTGCTGCTCCACCTCTGAGGCTCTTTGAAGGTAAGCGTTGTTCATGAGGCAATTAAAAGTCACATTTGAATAGAAGACGTTGTGGCCCCGTCACTCAGCCCCGGGGCCCCGATGTGCATTATTCCATCACAGGAATGGCTTCAGGCTCTTACATTATATTTAATGAAAACCTGAAGAGATGACAGATGCCTCTGAGCGCGACTTCTCCCGGGACTAGGTATGGACTACGCAGACTGCAGACTTCTGTCTGAATCATTAATAATCTTCTGATAACGGACTCAGGACTGTAATTACTTATGTCAACAAATGGGGGGAACCTCAGAACGACAAAGACACATGGATTCCAGGATATGGCAGTGTCTAAAAGCTGGAGCCTGGAGGCAACTGACGACTGACGTCACTGGCTATAGAGGGATTATCTGTAGACCTGACACTGCACAAGTCATCAAAGGTGATATAGTATAACTGCTGACACCAACCAGCAGAATAGTGAGTGCAGCTCTGGAGTATAATACAGGATGTAACTCAAGATCAGTACAGGATAAGTAATGTATGTACACAGTGACTGCACCAGCACAATAGTGAGTGCAGCTCTGAAGTATAATACAGGATGTAACTCAGGATCAGTACAGGATAAGTAATGTATGTACACAGTGACTGCACCAGCAGAATAGTGAGTGCAGCTCTGGAGTATAATACAGGATGTAACTCAGGATCAGTACAGGATAAGTAATGTATGTACACAGTGACTGCACCAGCAGAATAGTGAGTGCAGCTCTGGAGTATAATACAGGATGTAACTCAGGATCAGTACAGGATAAGTAATGTATGTACACAGTGACTGCACCAGCAGAATAGTGAGTGCAGCTCTGGAGTATAAAACAGGATGTAACTCAGGATCAGTACAGGATAAGTAATGTATGTACACAGTGACTGCACCAGCAGAATAGTGAGTGCAGCTCTGGAGTATAATACAGGATGTAACTCAGGATCAGTACAGGATAAGTAATGTATGTACACAGTGACTGCACCAGCAGAATAGTGAGTGCAGCTCTGGAGTATAATACAGGATGTAACTCAGGATCAGTACAGGATAAGTACTATATGTACACAGTGACTGCACCAGCAGAATAGTGAGTGCAGCTCTGGAGTATAATACAGGATGTAACTCAGGATCAGTACAGGATAAGTAATGTATGTACACAGTGACTGCACCAGCAGAATATGAGTGCAGCTCTGGAGTATAATACAGGATGTAACTCTGGAACAGTACAGGATAAGTAATGTATGAACACAGTGACTGCACCAGCAGAATAGTGAGTGCAGCTCTGGAGTATAACACAGGATGTAACTCAGGATCAGCACAGGATAAGTAATGTATGTACACAGTGACTGCACCAGCAGAATAGTGAGTGCAGCTCTGGAGTATAATACAGGATGTAACTCAGGATCAGTACAGGATATGTAATGTATGTACACAGTGACTGCACCAGCAGAATAGCGAGTGCAGCTCTGGAGTATAAAACAATGTGCATAAAGGGGGTGTTCTAACCAAACACAAATATTTGGCAGAGGGGTCAGAGGGGCTTAAAAACATAAAAGAAAAGATATTAACCCCCACGGCTCGGTTGCCCCTTACTCTCTACTGTACATCTTGTTACCATCACCACATGCAGATTAATGTCTTGAAATGCGCCCAGTCATTCAGGGGTCACAGCGGTGATGCTCTTCAGCCACAGATTGGCAGAGTTGGCATTTTGAGGCATTTTTTATGTGTTGAGACAGTAGCTGGAAGTAAAGAGGCACAGGACCTGGGAGACATCAGAATGACATCAGTGGGGGTGATTTTTCGAGGTACATTACACAGGATATTTTCCAGGTAATTTCCATCCTGTCTCTAGCGGTCGTGTAGCTTTCATCCTCGATCTTTCTTCTGCAGTGGTAGCAGCACCATAAGAGGTCATACACAGTCTATAATGGCTTCCATAGACTGACCAGACACAGCGTCCTCCGAGCTTTACCCTGGGCAGTGGACAGAGCGTGCCGTCCATTATCACTGGGCAGTACCCGGCGTCCGCGTCTTACAGATTAATATTATTGAAGTGCTGTACGGACGAACAGGATAATGAAAAAGCTTTCAGAGAACATTGCATAGAAATGAATATTTTCCTTCTCCTGGATGGATGGAGTCGGAGCTAAGCAAAGGTCAGGTGGAGTCCACAGGAAACATTCATAATGGTGGCCGCCACGAGAAGGACAGCACAGGTTTCCGCTAATGATACTGCTAATGACCCACTGGGAGCCATGAAACCCGGTGAAATTCTAAGTCACAGCTTCTCAATAGGGTGAAGGTCATTGGAGGCACCTAGGAGGTTTAATAGAAGTTGTTTGGTTCCTGGAAAACCCAAAGATCCCAAGAACAACTCACATCCGATCCCTGCTACTGAAGGAAAGGTAAGGAGGATGGGAGTCCTCCTGCATTCAAACTGGCGGATCCCTATAGATAAGTCATTCCGGGATTATGTGGGAAGCCCCTTCCTGCTCCTGCTGCCCCGTCCCAATCACGTACCAGTCTTCAGCCCATTGTCTGGTCAATGGCCGCTTCATTCCTGCCCCCTCCCACAGAATAAGACTACACTTGTGACTTACAACGGACTTCACAGCAGTAAGGGTTAAATCTAAGTTAAAAAGCAGTGTAAGCCGTACAGCAATCTATCCGGCGGTGACACAACACCTTCCGATGACAAATAACCACGGCTGCTCCACTTTATTTCCTCTTCATATATCTTCCTGTCACGCCATCCTCCATATTATACAATTATATCAAATAGCAAAGTTAAAAACAAAGAAATCAGATCAATCATTTATTTGGCGCGGTAACCAGTGAGGTCTGTAATGTTCCTGTCAGTGGTGATGACAGAGAAGGATGGAAGAACTAGAAATCATTTTCATGTAAAAGGTTACAGATACGGCGTCCAATACTCCCCACTGGTTTAGTAATAGCGTAACGCGGTGTTAGAAACCAGAAACCCATCCCCGTCCTACCCCACCGGGCCCAATGATCAGAAAACACACCGGAAGGATGGGGCCCAGAGAGAAGTACTAAATGGCTCCTGCAGTTACAAATCCTCAGGCCCGGGCAGCGGCACCTAGCCCTTATTACCCCGTCACTGCAGCAGAGGGGCGGTATACCCTTCTACCTGTCTCCCAGCTGGACAATTTGTGAAGAAAGGGTTCCCTGTCTTTATCCGGAGCGGCGTGCGGAGCTCTGCATTGTATCTGCACACTTTCTCATCCCTTTCTAAAGTCTCCTCTGCAGTCATGTCTGCATTTTCAAGGTCTCCAAAGATTCTTTATGACAACCGCCATTATAGTGTCCGTTCTGGAAAGACCAGTAAAGGCAAGAAACAATCAAATCTGATAACAAAGAACTTTGGTGAAATGTTTCTATTTGCTGTATTTACCAACTTAATAATATTGTATGGATATGCCAGGGATAAACACCTTGACTCAGACCCTTTTATGTTGCCAGGAGATGGACTTGGGTCCACCCCTGATTAGAGGTAGATTCTATAGAGCTGTGCTACAGAGAGGACCTATGTTGTTTGAGCTCCTGAAAGCTAGGGGTCAAGTTTCAGATAACCATCCTCTGTGAGACTATACCTACACAAGCAAGCTACTCTACTACCTAAAGTGCTTCACAAAGAGAGAGAGGAAACCAGAAGGCCCAGAATCTGAAGGGCCGTTTACTGAAGTAAGTCAGCTGTGAAAGGGAACATTGCCAACAAACCCTTTCAGAGAAGTTTGGCCAGCTGTGTCCTACATCTGTACTCCTCAGCCAAGAATTACAGAAAAAACAGGATCAGGCATTGTAACTAAGGGTCTTGGAGCAGCATAAAGAAACTCCATATAAGGGACAGGAGAGAACACAGGAGAGGTGAGAACTGATTATCTATCATCACTAGAACATCCTGCTTATCACTGTATATAGTATAAGGACCGGAGAGAACACAGGAGAGGTGAGAACTGATTATCATCACTAGAACACCCTGCTTATCACTGTATATAGTATAAGGACAGGAGAGAACACAGGAGAGGTGAGAACTGATTATCTATCATCACTAGAACACCCTGCTTATCACTGTGTATAGTATAAGGACAGGAGAGAACACAGGAGAGGTGAGAACTGATTATCTATCATCACTAGAACACCCTGCTTATCACTGTATATAGTATAAGGACAGGAGAGAACACAGGAGAGGTGAGAACTGATTATCTATCATCACTAGAACATCCTGCTTATCACTGTATATAGTATAAGGGACAGGAGAGAACACAGGAGAGGTGAGAACTGATTATCTATCATCACAGAACATCCTGCTTATCACTGTATATTAGTATAAGGACAGGAGAGAACACAGGAGAGGTGAGAACTGAATTATCTATCATCACTAGAACACCCTGCTTATCACTGTGTATAGTATAGGAGGACAGAGAGAGGTGAGAACTGATTATTATCATCACTAGAACACCCTGCTTATTCACTGTGTATAGTATAAGGACAGGGAGAACACAGGGAGAGGTGAACTGATTATCTATCATGACTAGAACATCCTGCTTATCACTGTATATAGTATAAGGACAGGAGAGAACACAGGAGAGGTGAGAACTGATTATCATCACTAGAACACCCCTGCTTATCACTGTATATAGTATAAGGACAGAAGAGAACACAGGAGAGGTGAGAACTGATTATCTGTCATCACTAGAACACCCTGCTTATCACTGTATATAGTATAAGGACAGGAGAGAACACAGGAGAGGTGAGAACTGATTATCTATCATCACTAGAACACCCTGCTTATTACTGTATATAGTATAAGGACAGGAGAGAACACAGGAGAGGTGAGAACTGATTATCTATCATCACTAGAACATCCTGCTTATCACTGTGTATAGTATAAGGACAGGAGAGAACACAGGAGAGATGAGAACTGATTATCTATCATCACTAGAACATCCTGCTTATCACTGTGTATAGTATAAGGACAGGAGAGAACACAGGAGAGATGAGAACTGATTATCTATCATCACTAGAACATCCTGCTTATCACTGTGTATAGTATAAGGACAGGAGAGAACACAGGAGAGGTGAGAACTGATTATCTATCATCACTAGAACACCCTGCTTATCACTGTATATAGTATAAGAACAGGAGAGAACACAGGAGAGGTGAGAACTGATTATCTATCATCACTAGAACACCCTGCTTATTACTGTGTATAGTATAAGGACAGGAGAGAACACAGGAGAGGTGAGGACTGATTATCTATCATCACTAGAACATCCTGCTTATCACTGTATATTGTATAAGGACAGGAGAGAACACAGGAGAGGTGAGAACTGATTATCTATCATCACTAGAACACCCTGCTTATCACTGTATATAGTATAAGGACAGGAGAGAACACAGGAGAGGTGAGAACTGATTATCTATCATCACTAGAACACCCTGCTTATCACTGTGCTATAGGTATAAGAACAGGAGAGAAAACAGGAGAGGTGAGAACTGATTATCATCCACTAGAACACCCTGCTTATCACTGTATATAGTATAAGGAACAGGAGAGAACACAGGAGAGGTGAGAACTGATTATTATCATCACTAGAACACCCTGCTTATCACTGTATATAGTATAAGGAGAGGAGAGAACACAGGAGAGGTGAGAACTGATTATCTATCATCACTAGAACACCCTGCTTATCATTGTATATAGTATTAAGGACAGGAGAGAACACAGGAGAGGTGAGAACTGATTATTTATCATCACTAGAACACCCTGCTTATCACTGTATATAGTATAAGGAGAGGAGAGAACACAGGAGAGGTGAGAACTGATTATATATCATCACTAGAACACCCTGCTTATCACTGTATATAGTATAAGGACAGGAGAGAACACAGGAGAGGTGAGAACTGATTATCTTCATCACTAGAAACCCTGCTTATCACTGTATATAGTATAAGGACAGGAGAGAACACAGGAGAGGTGAGAACTGATTATCATTCATCACTTAGAACACCCTGCTTATCACTGTATATAGTATAAGGACAGGAGAGAACACAGGAGAGGTTGGAAGGAACTGATTATCTATCATCACTAGAACACCCTGCTTATCACTGTATATAGTATAAGGACAGGAGAGAACACAGGAGAGGTGAGAACTGATTATCTATCATCACTAGAACACCCTGCTTATCACTGTGTATAGTATAAGGACAGGAGAGAACACAGGAGAGGTGAGAACTGATTATCATCCACTAGAACACCCTGCTTATCACTGTATATTAGTATAAGGACAGGAGAGAACACAGGAGAGGTGAGAACTGATTATCTATCATCACCATAGAACACCCTGCTTATCACTGTATATAGTATAAGAACAGAGAGAACACAGAGAGGTGAGAACTGATTATCTATCATCACTAGAACACCCTGCGTATTACTGTGTATAGTATAAGGACAGGAGAGAACACAGGAGAGGTGAGGACTGATTATCTATCATCACTAGAACATCCTGCTTATCACTGTATATTGTATAAGGACAGGAGAGAACACAGGAGAGGTGAGAACTGATTATCTATCATCACTAGAACACCCTGCTTATTACTGTGTATAGTATAAGGACAGGCGAGAACACAGGGGAGGTGAGGACTGATTATCTATCATCACTAGAACATCCTGCTTATCACTGTGTATAGTATAAGGACAGGAGAGAACACAGGAGAGATGAGAACTGATTATCTATCATCACTAGAACACCCTGCTTACGACTGTATATAGTATAAGGACAGGAGAGAACACAGGAGAGGTGAGAACTGATTATATATCATCACTAGAACACCCTGCTTATCACTGTATATAGTATAAGGACAGGAGAGAACACAGGAGAGGGGAGAACTGATTATCTATCATCACTAGAACACCCTGCTTATCACTGTATATAGTATAAGGACAGGAGAGAACACAGGAGAGGTGAGAACTGATTATCATCACTAGAACACCCTGCTTATCACTGTATATAGTATAAGGACAGGAGAGAACACAGGAGAGGTGAGGACTGATTATCTATCATCACTAGAACACCCTGCTTATAACTGTGTATAGTATAAGGACAGGAGAGAACACAGGAGAGGTGAGAACTGATTATCTATCATCACTAAACACCCTGCTTATCACTGTATATATATAAGGACAGGAGAGAACACAGGAGAGGTGAGAACTGATTATCTATCATCACTAGAACACCCTGCTTATCACTGTGTATAGTATAAGGACAGGAGAGAACACAGGAGAGGTGAAACTGATTTATCATCACTAGAACACCCTGCTTTTGCTTATCACTGTATATAGTATAAGAACAGGAGAGAACACAGGAGAGGTGAGAACTGATTATCTATCATCACTAGAACACCCTGCGTATTACTGTGTATAGTATAAGGACAGGAGAGAACACAGGAGAGGTGAGGACTGATTATCTATCATCACTAGAACATCCTGCTTATCACTGTATATTGTATAAGGACAGGAGAGAACACAGGAGAGGTGAGAACTGATTATCTATCATCACTAGAACACCCTGCTTATTACTGTGTATAGTATAAGGACAGGCGAGAACACAGGGGAGGTGAGGACTGATTATCTATCATCACTAGAACATCCTGCTTATCACTGTGTATAGTATAAGGACAGGAGAGAACACAGGAGAGATGAGAACTTGATTATCTATCATCACTAGAACACCCTGCTTACGACTGTATATAGTATAAGGACAGGAGAGAACACAGGAGAGGTGAGAACTGATTATCTATCATCACTAGAACACCCTGCTTATCACTGTATATAGTTATAAGGACAGGAGAGAACACAGGAGAGGGAAGATAATTATCATCATAACACCCTGCTTATCACTTGGTATAGTATAAGGACAGGAGAGAACACAGGAGAGGTGAGAACTGATTATCTATCATCACTAGAACACCCTGCTTATCACTGTGTATAGTATAAGGACAGGAGAGAACACAGGAGAGGTGAGAACTGATTATCTATCATCACTAGAACACCCTGCTTATCACTGTGTATAGTATAAGACAGTAGAGAGAACACAGGAGAGGTGAGAACTGATTATCTATCATCACTAGAACACCCTGCTTATCACTGTATATATAGTATAAGGACAGGAGAGGTGAGAACTGATTATCTATCATCACTAGAACACCATGCTTATCACTGTGTATAGTTATAAGGACAGTAGAGAACACAGGAGAGGTGAGAACTGATTATCTATCATCACTAGAACACCCTGCTTATCACTGATATAGTATAAGGACAGGAGAGAACACAGAGATGAGAACTGATTATCTATCATCACTAGAACACCCTGCTTATCACTGTATATAGATAAACAGGAGATGAGAACTGATTATCATCACTAGAACACCCTGATTATCACTGTATATAGTATAGGACAAGGGACACAGAGGTGAGAACTGATTATCTATCATCAAGACCCTGCTTATCACTGAGTATATACTTATCACTAGAACACCCTGTATCACTGTATATAGTATAAGGACAGGAGAGAACACAGGAGAGGTGAGAACTGATTATCTATCATCACTAGATCACCCTGCTTATTACTGTGTATAGTATAAGGACAGGAGAGAACACAGGAGAGGTGAGAACTGATTATCTATCATCACTAGAACACCCTGCTTATTACTGTATATAGTATAAGGACAGGAGAGTGAGAACTGATTATCTATCATCACTAGATCACCCTGCTTATCACTGTATATAGTATAAGGACAGGAGAGAACACAGGGAGGTGAGAACTGATTATCTATCATCACTAGAACACCCTGCTATCACTGTATATAGTATAAGGACAGGAGAGAACACAGGAGAGGAGAGAACTGATTAGCTATCATCACTAGAACACCCTGCTTATCACTGTGTATAGTATAGGACAGGAGAGAACACAGGAGAGGTGAGAACTGATACTATCATCAGTAAGAACACCCTGACTTATCACTGTGTATAGTATTAAGGACAGTAGCAGAACACAGGAGGGTGAGAACTGATAATCTATCATGCACTAGAACACCCCTGCTTATCACTGTGTATAGTATAGATGTGACAGCGAGAGGTGAGAACTGATGATCTTATCATCACTAGAACATCCTGCTTATCACTGTATATATAGTATTGGCAGAGGACAGGAGAGAAACATAGGAGGGGTGAGAACTGAATTATCTATCATCACTAGAAACACCCTGCTTATCACATGTATATAGTATAAGCGACAGGAGAGGTGAGAACTGATTATCTATCACGACTAGACCCCTGCTTATCCTGGTTAAGGGAGGAACACAGGAACTGGAACTGATTATTCTATCATCACTAAACACCATGTTATCATGTATATAGTATAAGGACAGTAGAGAACACAGGAGAGGTGAGAAACTATTATCTATCATACTAGAACACCCTGATTATAACTCTGTATAGTATAAGGACAGGAGAGGTGAGAACTGATTATCTATCATCACTAGAACACCCTGCTTATCACTGTATATAGTATAAGGACAGGAGAGAACACAGGAGAGGTGAGAAACTGATATCTATCTCACTAGAACACCTGATCTATACTCTGTATAGTATAAGGACAGAGAGTGAGAACTGATTATCTATCATCACTAGAACACCCTGCTTATCACTGTTATATAGTATAAGGACAGGAGAGAACACAGGAGAGGTGAGAACTGATTATCTATCATCACTAGAACACCCTGCTTATCACTGTATATAGTATAAGGACAGGAGAGGTGAGAATGATTATCATCACTAGACACCCTGATCCACTGTGTATAGTATTAAGGACAGGAGGGAACACAGGAGAGGTGAGAGCTGATTATCTATCTTCACTAGAACACCCTGCTTATCACTGTATATAGTATAAGGACAGGAGAGGTGAGAACTGATTATCTATCATCACTAGAACACCATGCTTATCACTGTGTATAGTATAAGGACAGTAGAGAACACAGGAGAGGTGAGAACTGATTATCTATCATCACTAGAACACCCTGATTATCACTCTGTATAGTATAAGGATAGTAGAGAACACAGGACAGTGTACAGTATTGGCAAGATTGGCTTAGCTACACAGCACACCAGACAGTATTGTACAAGATAGAATTAGGGTGATGGCACACAGTGCAGTTCTGACATGCAGTTAGGATGCAGTTTTTTATTGTAGCAAGCTGAAATAAATTAAATCATTCCCACAATGCAGAACACCAGGGGTTAACGAGGCTGCTAAACTGGCTAAATTGAAAACTGCATCCTAACTGCATGTCAGAACTGCACTGTGTGCCATCACCCTTAGACACACAGCTCAGCAGGCGGTATCACACACAACAGGCTATTTATCAGGCACGGCGAGGGGTGTAAGAAGCACATAAAAAGATTTTAGGACCGGACAACCTCTTTAAGTATCGTATATACGAAGGATGGAGAACTTACATCTGTGACTTAAAAGGGTTTTCCAAGACTTATATACTGATGACCTATCTTAAAAATTATCACTCCTCTTTAATAGATCTGTTCGTCTACTTACCAACGATCTCATCCATGCCTTTTGACCAATCATCTGTCTCTCATCTTCACAGGTAATAACAAGGAACTAATTAAATGCAAACCGAGTAACGTACCAATGATTATCTATGTGTATAATAGGTCGCTTTATCTTTGATTGTTTCTTGTGATCTGTATGACATCTGCTGGAGTAATTGCACCTTAACTCTCTTGCACACACATTTCCAAACAAATCCTTGTTCATTTACAGGTCGTCTTATACATCGGACAGTACCTCGCACAAACATTTCAGACAAGTCCTCAGTTCATTCATAAGTCAGGATAATTTTATCAGACACAATGAAGTCCCAATGTTCAGAGGCTCCATCTTCAGACTTTAGCCGTGCACTAGGATCTCAGAATAATAGTCATGAATATATTATAAAGAGAGGGCTTTGTATATCCATGAAGCGAAGGTGCTCGTGTTTACAATCTACCATATGGCTCACACATAGCAAAAGATCTAAGAATAATCCTAATATGTCACTTATATGCTGAAACTACACTAATTAACAAAACCTCAAACGAGAGCCGAGCGATGAAAAGACAGCTGACAGCGGATAAAAATCCCAAATAACCGCCAGCTGGGTGTTCTTTACACCTTGCTGCCGCGCTACATACTGAACCTAAATAAATAGCAGAAATACAAATATATCCAAAGCAGCCGCCATTCCTGGTGCGATCAGAGGTGTAAATGTGTATACCGAGACAAAGTGCACAAATTCACCTGAGTGAAATCACACCCTAGTACTTTAAAGGGCCAGTGACCTGGTTTATACATCTACAGATAATGGCGCGGTACTGCAGGAACATTGCTGTGGAGGGTCCCAGCAGTGGCGACATGGCAGATAACAGGGAATAACAGGTTGCAAATGAGTAGTCTTTAGTATGTATGCAAGTGATGGGCACTAACACGCCACACAAACATATGCATGCCTCGGCACGTTGAGGCAAAGTCTGAGCAAAAAATCCTCCATCCTCGGATCTAACTTGCATCTAGTACTTAATGTTCTGCAGCGATAATAATGTTGGAAGGAAAACAGCGGCGCCCAGCTGTGCCGCCATCCGCAGGAACATTTTCATTCTGCAGTCAATAAGTCCCCGCCGTCAGTTACCTCCATGTCCTCACTGAATGTCTGGTAAACGGCTTGGTCAAGCAGTAACCCGCTGTGATACGGGAGCTGTATGTGGTCACACATCTTCTACTGGATAAAACCATGACACCGGGGAAGTCAAGCTTCCAATCTAACACTAATAATCCACGATTGCCTGACTCTGTTATCAGATGCCCGGCACCTGGCAGATCGTACGCCGGCATCAAGCTGGTGCGGAAAATAAGTCAATACAGTTCTGGAAATAACAACGCAGGAAGCGGACACCTGAGCGGAGGCAACGAGGAGCAAAACCTTCATTAGATGAGATCTAGATTACAGGCACCTACACACACCTTCTTAAAGAGATGCATTTTTGTGCCTGCACAGCTATTGGCATGCATTGGGTGGCGGACAGACCCTGTTCCCTCAGAATACGGAAACATCAGTCAACACCATTATACCGTATGACAGAGGCTTTGCGGGGTCCCTGACTGGACGCCCCCTCCACTCTTCATTCTCCGGACGTGCAGGAATCTTTCCTTTGCTATAAATTGGCTTGTTTGCCACATCGGGGGAGATTTATCAAAGCTTCTACCCCAGTGTTGTGCTGTAGAAAAGGCACAAGTTTTGGCAACTCCTGGCTTGTGACAAAATTTGTGAAACTTTTGGCACTTTTCTGAAAAGTAGGCGTGGAGTGGGCAGAAGGCGCTGGCCCAACTCAACAATATGTGTGCCAGAAAACTGGTGCACGTTACCAGAAATCTACTGGATTTCAGCTCCTACAAGCGCGGCAATTATTAGGGTTAGCTGTGCACCTACTACTAATGTTTGTTCATTTCATACAAGCACAGGACAAGTTAAGATTGCTGTCTGGGTAGTGTGTTAGGTGCAATATCCAGATTTGCCTGAGCTACACAAAATGGGGCGAAGTCTGTGGTGAAAATCTGCAACAAAAATTAACACGCTGCAGATTTTAAAATCTGTGTTTGTAAGATCTCATTCACTTGACTTGTACTGTAAGCTGCACAGGGTTTACTCTGCGCAAATCTGTCCTGCGTGGGCAAGCGACAAAGCAGCAGCCTGACCACGTGGACTTAGACTCCAATAGTCAATGGCGAAATGCTGGAGCCGTTGATTGTAGAGGAGTCAGAGAGAAGACAGGCGGTGGACAGATACGACTCCTGTGATCCACTCCTGGTTTTGGCCTTGTGTAGCTTACATGTGACTGAATGTCATTTCAAGCTCCCAGCGGGACGTCGGCTCGGTCAGCAGCAGATACAGTCGTGTGACACTGGAGAAGCCTTCAGTAACATCAGGTATCACACATTAGTTTCCTTCTCCACCAGGTTGACCACATGCACGCACTTCTCGGTCGCCCCTCCAGTAGCACATAGGTCATGGTGGAGGTGCCTCTTCTTCCTCTACAGGTGTCCATTGTCCAGTGCTCTGTGGGGATCATAGGACGTGCTTACTGCGGCTCCGTCCTGCTTCTCAAGTCTTTCTGCATAATTCACATTATCAAAGAGAGAAGAGATCAGAGCGGCATCTCCTGTGATTACATCTGGCTGTGAACACGTTCCAATGTCTGAGGTTTTATGAAGGCCAAGTACAGAGAAGACAGACAAATCTCGCTGACCTGGAACCTCGTGATCAGAAAGATGGGAAGGAGAGGAATAATTCCCGGAGCTGCCCCAGCTTTTCTTCAGAGCAGGGTTCCTTTACTGAAGCATCAGAGGCATCTCCGCCATGTTTTTGCCCATCCTCAGACAACACTGTAAGGCTCTGTTCACATCTTGTTTTATGCTTCCATCTGGGGCATAGTGCGGAGGATTCCCCAATGTTCTGGTTTCCCATGAATATCACGGTATAGACATACTCTAGCATACATCGACTACAAGTGACTTATTTTACTGTCCCTATACAGTGGTAAGAGGTTTGCCGGAATACACCAGCCTAATGTGTGCCGAGAAGACTCTCTGCTGACATACAGCATAAATATTTCTGTTCACTGACAGCAATCAGAAGCCATGAAATCTGTCATAACATAGGCAATTTTCAGAGCATCTCCTATAGTCTATGGATCAGCTTTTCACGGACACATAGACTATAAAGAACACGATGGCTCTGTAAACACGGACAAAAATATAGCATGCTTCCATGTGAAAACACACATTAAAATGGATGGGTACGTGTGCCGTCCGTGGATCACCGATGTGTGAATGAGGCCCTGTAGTGATTTCCCTCTGAAATGTTCTAATTCTGCAGATTTCTACTCAGGCTGGGTTCATTATATATCGGCTGTGTCTCGTCGGTGGTTTC
The DNA here is from genome assembly GCA_900303285.1 of Rhinella marina. Classification (NCBI taxonomy): domain Eukaryota; kingdom Metazoa; phylum Chordata; class Amphibia; order Anura; family Bufonidae; genus Rhinella; species Rhinella marina. The sequence continues at coordinate 36,006 of ONZH01022009.1, read as the reverse complement.
ATGTCTGAGCTAAACACAATGGATGACAAATTGTGTGCCTGGCCAGTCATAGCTGAAGATCTCCAGCAGCACACCAAACAGTAAGAAGCAGAATTGTGAATGCAGCTCTGGATGTAACAGCTATAATTAGCAAAGGTTAAGTAAAGCTAAATCTGCAAACACTGTAAATCTCATGTAGATCTTTGCTGTAAAATGACATTGGTAAGTGAATGGCACTTAAACGAAAGCATCAGAAGAGCTGGCATGCCAAGGCATGGCATCCACGAGCGCATCCTCTGTCGACTGCAGTTCATTCATTATGTAAATCTCCTTAAGATAAGCAGCAGCACGTCCCTCCTGCGGAGATTAGCTGAGCTTTTAGCAGTATGACTGAACCTGTATAGATGTGCGTGCAGGTGATGGCCTGTGGACCGGCGTGAGTGATGAGCCATAGCGTTCCCCCGCGGACACATTTCCCTCGCATTACTTACACATACAGATGATTTGCAGCACGACTGCTCCGGACTTATATGCCTGGAACCATTTCCACTGGATTAGCACTTAATGTGATGCCATAATTCTGAATGTGTCAGGTGCGATGATGGCTCGGACGCTAGATCAGCACCAAACAAAGTCTCTGTTAGCATTTCTAGCTCAGGCTTTTACAACAGCGATGATGCCGCTAATGCACTGGCTGCACCATAAGCAAAAACCTGCTCTATAATGTCATTACGGTACGCAGGATGCCTGCTCAGGGATGCTGCCTTCAGCAGGCGGAATATTGAATTTTTATTTGCAGGTTTATTTACAGTCATTTGGGTTCTTATGATGGAGGATAGTGCTGGGCTCAGTGCATTCTCCTACTGAGTGAAGGCAGAGAGCGGAGCAGGTCTGCGGCCAGTAATTATTAGCGGCCATCATGACGATGCAACAACCGCCAACAGCAGGATTGCTATCCAGTGCCCGCCATGCTATTAGCTAGGACTAAACAGATGCAACGGGTAACTCCTCATAATAAGGATTCTTCATGTGAGGATTTAGCATGATGGAAGCAGCAAGACTCCAGATGCAATAAAACCGCGTCGTACAGCCCGTCCCTCTGATCGAATGCTGAATAAATCAGAAGTAATGAAATCTGCTTGTGCCGTGCATCCAGAACGCCTCCCTGCACCTCGGCGAGAGGTAATTATGGCGTCCTTACCTGCCGCTCTCACTCCAGTTATTAATTTCTCTGCCGCATCCTCAGGCAAAACTTATTTGCTTTCAGCCATATTCTGCCTTTGATATTGTCTAGGAAATGATTATAACCAAGGAATACAAGACGAGGAACGTTCAGGTCACAGACTGGAGAAATAATGCACTAAAACGACAATTAACGCAAAGCGGTGGTAAAACACGTGAGGCGCCATCTGATTATCCGAGGAAATCTTTGTTATTCTGAACAAAGCAAAGTGAACACAATTAGGTACATTTCTGAAGGTTTTGCACAGAGAATTGCACACAGAGCGGGATTTCATCATGTTAATCCGAATGAAAAGGCTCAAGATGCTAAAATTAGACTCCGTGAAGGTAACTACTAGCAGGATCTGTACACAGCGGTACGTGCGGACGTGATTAACACTGCGGGAAGAATTACAATGTTATTGTATCCAGCGGCATCTTAAGCAGCTGCGGCCACAGCGCGCTGTCCGCCAGAAAGCATCGGCATCAATGAAAATAAACCCAGGATGGACGGGACCCGGTGTCCTTACAGTCCACGAGTGCAGTGCCACCTGCAGAACTGACCTGATAACAGGGCAGCGCTAGACGAGCCTCTCATAACTGCCTCCTGGCATGGTCTATCTACATTGTCATTTGTGGCCAGTCAGTGCTAGGATCCTGTCAGACATTTCACTAGCCATCGGCAATCGCAATGTAATGAACAAAGGTTGACGGGAAATGAGTTAGCTGAAAGAACAAGACTGAGTGAAGGGACGGCGGTGACGTGACTGGAGACGAACCTAGGGGTACGGACCAGGACCGGATAGGAGACGGATTAGGAACATGGACCAACGTATTCTGTACCCATCTCCTGTACTACTGATTATTACGGAGCCCAATCCTTTGGCAGTCGGTTAGAGCGATGATGAAGGCCATCCAGGACCAAGCCAACTAAACAAGTGAAGTCCTAACATTACGAGGAATAGAAACGTCCTGCACTGCAGCTAATCCACCCCCTGCACAGCGCAGGTCGTCAGCCTTTACAATATAATGTCAGTGGTGTTTGCATTCATTTCCTGACCCAGCAGGGGTGTAAACTGCAGCAATAAAGGAGACCCCAGCAACTTCTTAAATTCCATCCCTTATCTACAAGGGTCCACAAAGAGGGGCTAAGATTAATCTGGTCCGGACAATAAATAGTTTTCCTGTAAAGGGAATGTAGACTTTTCAAACCACTGTATCTAAAATAAGAAAAAAAATAAGCAACTCTCCAGTCTTCATTTCATGTATATGGCTTGTGTGCTGACCTATGTGTTTCCATGGTTACAGACTACAAACAGACCGTTTGTGTAGTCTGATCCTGCAGCACGTGCTTCTTTCCCCCATCTGTCCCCTTGTCTATTGTCCGCAGGATATCAAGAAGAGAATCACACACTAAATCTGCCCTGCAATCACGTATATGAAGCAAGCAATGGCTGGAGTCGTCCTACTGACACCGGCAAACACATCCTCACATAAATGAGAGAGGAAATCTATTATCCCGGCCAGAACCGAAGATCCCACATCAAGAAACTTCACTATGAAGTCCAAAAATTGATTCAGGCTTCAAGATGTGTGAATAAGAAATCACGGGATGAATAATTCATAAACCGCAGCAAATTATCCTAATAGCATTTCCTTCATTTCTATTCATTTCTTATTATATGAAGATTCCGACTGAATGATCGGCCCCTGAACTGCAGATTTCATTATAACCAACCAAGGAGACGACGGAACGCCATGCAGACGTTAACAGCATCTTAAGATGCGCCACCGCCATGGAAATAATCCGCATCAGACGTGACACCGCCAGAGCAGAGCACGGAGCCCATCTGAGAGAGGCTTCATCCATGTCGAAGACGGAAACTAAATGATCAATGTGTGGTGACGCCGCCATAATACTGTCCGGAAATGCAATACGTTTCTCAGATGCCAATACCCTTTTATTACGGTCCTTTGGAGTGGATCAATCTGACGCTGGGGTCCTCTGACCAGAAGTTGTGCTCCCCCAGCTTACAATAACCCTGAGACTGGATGGTGGAAAATGACTTCAGAAGTCTTTGCCGGGCAGGCATGCTGCAGAAGATTTGGAAAGATGTTACCCAACCAGAAGATCACAATTTGACAGTGACACTTGTCCCATTGCCGGCAGGCAGGATCTGATCGTGTATGATACAATGCAGCCAAACACGTGCGACCGTTATATCATTCCCACTGCACCATTACTTCTGCTCCCAAATCTGAACATAACGAGTCGGAGGTACAGAGTATGTGGAGATCTGCACAAGCTCTGCCCGATTGTGCTATAGCAGGATGTCTGCTTCCTTCTCCCCCTCCCATGCGCTCAGCCCGGATCTGCAGAGGGTTTCACCAATCCCCCACTTATGTAACACCAGCTATTTCCTACGCACCATTGGGTGATTAAATAAGCAAACATGGCTTCCTCAGAGCAATTCTTTCTGAGTGACTGATCCCAGTAATACCACGCAGCCTTCCATCCCCTAGAAACAGGGAATTATGGTAATACTGCCCGAGCCCCTGACCTCCCGTTCAGTGAACACGCGGTGCGCTTATGAGGCTTCCACTCACATCATGTAACCTGCAGCCTGAGAAGCCAAGCGTCCAAAATTGAGATTTGTTTTATTAAACTGCTGATACAGCAAGAGGCGGCTGAAGGGAAACACAACAATAAAGCCATTACATGGCCGGCAATCACCCGTACGAACACTCCACAGCCGTAGACGGGCAGGGGATCAATCACATTACAGCAGGTTCACCGGCATAATCACAACCCCTCTAAACTGTGGGTCTGCACTCGTGTGGGACTACAAGCTTCAGGCTGCTCCGGTCACATCCAGAACATTAACTACAGGGCATTGTAAAAACTGCTGGCAGAACCTCTCATACTGCCTGCCCTATGGTGGCCCTCCTAATACAGCGCTCTCCCCTGCATCCCTCCTAATACAGCGCTCTCCCTGCATCCCTCCTAATACAGCACTCTCCATGCATCCCTCCTAATACAGTGCTCTCCCCTGCATCCCTCCTAATACAGCACTCTCCCTACATCCCTCCTAATACAGTGCTCTCCCCTGCATCCCTCCTAATACAGCACTCTCCCTGCATCCCTCCTAATACAGCGCTCTCCTGCATCCCTCCTAATACAGCGCTCTCCCTACCATCCCTCCAGCGATCTCCTCCTGCATCCCTCCTAATCCAGCATATCTCCTGCATCCCTAACATCCTCCCCTCCTAATACAGCCTCTCCCTACATCCCTCCTAATACATGCCTCTCCCCTGCATCCCTCCTAATACAGCACTCTCCCTGCATCCCTCCTAATACGCTCTCCCCCTGCATCCCTCCTAATACAGCTCCCTCTCATCCCTCCTGCATCCCTCCTAATACAGCGCTCTCCCCTGCATCCCTCCTAATACAGCGCTCTCCCTGCATCCCTCCTAATACAGCGCTCTCCCTGCATCCCTCCTAATACAGCGCTCTCCCCTGCATCCCTCCTCATACAGAACTCTGCCCTTCATCCCTCCTAATGCAGCACTCTCCTGTGTATTCCTCTGAAGTGCTCTGCTATGTATCTTTCCTATCAATATTACTGGCCAGATAAACATCGCCTTTTACTTACAAACTTCTTGCTAGAGATACAGGTTCACATTTATTAAGACCAACGTTTTAGACCATAACTCTGTAAGTTCGGTGCATCCTCCACCAGTTCTAAATGTAAGACGGCTTCCGAGCTAAAACAGGGAAGGTATGATGAAGTTTACACTGCCTGGCCCTGTCAATCATGTGCAGAGGGCGTGGCAGTTGCAGAGAGAGCAGAGCCTCTAGGTGCAATGGTAACGAACCCATTGCTCCTAGAGGCTCATTTGCATACATTAAAACATAATTTTTCTCAGCAATGCGGGCACATATGAACATGGGACCAACACAGATGTCTTTAGCTGCCAGGAGCACATGTAACAGGTCATCCAGTGTCATAGAGACAGATCTGCTGATGTCTTTTAAAACTATTCTTCTACCAGAAAGAAAAGCTAATTACTATGAAGGTTAGATCCAGTGCATGGTGCAGATAGCACAGCCATAGAGATATGTGGTTTTGAAAAGGTAGATCTTGGCTTTGTGACCGAAGAGCCGCACTTGCAGATTTTAGATCTTGGTGTCTATGATTTGGTTGAGACTTGCATAATTCCCTCCTATCATAAATATGGAAATGACTTGCTAACAATTGTCACAGTTCGCCGTCACTTAGACATGCTCAGTCATCTCTCCTCATTCTATCATTAACCGTCTCTTCTCTGGAAATGCACACAATCCGAGGGTTGTAAGCTCTGAACAAACCTGCAGATTGCTCCAGCAATTCTTACCGCACTCCAAACGGCTGTTTACGGGGATGGATTTATGAGCGGCTGTGGACTGCTGTATCTACAGCTACAGGCTCCATGACAGGGAAAGTCTAGAGACATCACAAAAATAAATCAGATAGAAATGCGCCAGGTTGGGTAATAAAGTTCAGTCAGCTATATCCGGTTTTATAAAGGGCATTTTAAAGGAAGGCTCCGCAGCACGGCGCGGTTTACTCAGGAGGATCCAACTCTCGGGGCTCATTTCTGCAGTCTTTCTGGTTTAGGGACTCTCATATTGCTATGGGCTGAGGAGAGTGGTAATCCGTGTGCAGCGCAGATCTGTGCACCCACCAATCCTCATAGCTTCAGTGGGATTATTTTGGGGGCAGATGGATTAGTATTAAAAAAAGCATAAGATATCACTCCCATCCTCCACTGTAGAATAGGTAATGAATGTCTGATTACTCCTCACTTACTAAAATGAAGGGTCCTAAGCCCTCTCTCCAATTAGTCCTCAATGCATGGCGTGTTTGCATGGAGTGGACGTGCGCTCTGCCGCTCCATACAGTCTATGGGACTGACAGCTGAGCATGCTCAAACCTCACATCCCTCAAAACTAAAACTCCATCATCACTGTTGATGCAAGTGGGCAGGAAAGGGGACTGGAGACCCCACACATATTCTGCAAATGACAACAAGCAGACCAGAGGCTGACAACTGCCTCCTGCATTAGTTCTATTCTACTGTGCACTGATAACGACCTGTATAATTTACAGGACTACAAGGTCCACAGGCGGTCCATCTAATCACTGACAATGAGCACCCATCTGTATGAACTGGAGGACATTCTTATGCGAGCTGGTCTGAAGAAGACACCGATCCGGCACTGAAGGTGTCACCAGGAAAGATTTCCTTGTATATAGCTCTTCTCCTCGGCGCTCACTACGTTTTCCAGTTTCTATCCTATTGTGAAGTAGACATCGCTCTGAAACCGCGTCTGTAATCTACACGGCGACCACATTTTGCTCCATACACAGAGGAGGCCGCCTCCAATCTTCTCAGTGCTGACTATTAATAGTCCCACAGTTGTAATGAAGCAAAGATTAAGTAGAAAATCACCCGGCAATACTGTAATCTGCTGTAGGATGGTGCAGGAAGCCTCGTCCTTGTTCTTCTGCAGCAGCTTTCATCTCACATCAAAGCCCCGATGGAGCGGCCCCTGCGCCTCTGATCTGTCGTCTAATGTATTAATGATATATTGTTTAGTAAAGTCTGTACAAACAGAAATCTGAAAAATCAACATAAATCTCCAGCTCCGCTTTATTCAATTCAGCTTTCCCCAAAAAATAATCCCTGGAATCTCACAAGGGTTGGGTCAATTCTCTACGTATATCCTGAAGACCAGTGATCGCACACAGGCCTCGAGAAGTAAACTGTCCTAAATGTGGAAAATCAGTGAATGGTATGGTAGATTGCTGCCGGCCCGAGAGCCCAGAGCTTGTACAAGGCATCCACCGCCCCTAAGAGCCCAGAACTTGTACAAGGCATCCACCGCCCTGAGAGCCCAGAGCTTGTACAAGGCATCCACCGCCCTGAGAGCCCAGAGCTTGTACAAGGCATCCACCGCCCTGAGAGCCCAGAGCTTGTACAAGGCATCCACCGCCCTGAGAGCCCAGAGCTTGTACAAGGCATCCACCGCCCCTAAGAGCCCAGAACTTGTACAAGGCATCCACCACCCTGAGAGCCAGAGCTTGTACAAGGCATCCACCGCCCTGAGAGCCCAGAGCTTTACAAGGAATCCACCGCCCTGAGAGCCCAGAGCTTGTTACAAGGCATCCACCGCCCCTAAGAGCCCAGAACTTGTACAAGGCATCCACCACCCTGAGAGCCCAGAGCTTGCTACAAGGCATCCACCGCCCTGAGAGCCAGAGCTTGTACAAGGAATCCACCGCCCTGAGAGCCCAGAGCTTGTACAAGGCATCCACGCCCCTAAGAGCCCAGAACTTGTACAAGGCATCCACCACCCTGAGAGCCCAGAGCTTGTACAAGGCATCCACCGCCCTGAGAGCCCAGAGCTTGTACAAGGATCCCACCGCCCTGAGAGCCCAGAGCTTGTACAAGCATCCCAACCGCCCTAAGAGCCCAGAACTTGTACAAGGCATCCACCGCCCTGAGAGCCCAGAGCTTGTACAAGGCATCCACCGCCCTGAGAGCCAGTGCTTGTACAAGGCATCCACCACCCTGAGAGCCCAGGCTTGTACAAGGCACCACCACCCTGAGAGCCCAGTGCTTGTACAAGGCATCCACCGCCCTGAGGAGCCAGAGGCTTGTACAAGGCATCCACCGCCCTGAGAGCCCAGTGAGAGCCTGTACAAGGCATCCACCACCCTGAGAGCCCAGTGCTTGTACAAGAGGCATCCACCACCCTGAGAGCCAGTGCTTGTACAAGGCATCCACCACCCTGAGAGCCCAGTGCTTGTACAAGCATCCACCCGCCTGAGAGCCCAGTGCTTGTACAAATCCACCGCCCTGAAGCCCAGCTTGTACAAGGCATCCACCGCCCTGAGAGCCCCAGAGCTTGTACAAGGCATCCACTGCCCTGAGAGCCCAGAGCTTGTACAAGGCATCCACCGCCCTGAGAGCCCAGTGCTTGTACAAGGAATCCACCACCCTGAGAGCCCAGAGCTTGTACAAGGCATCCACCGCCCCTGAGAGCCCCAGAGCTTGTACAAGGCATCCACCACCCTGAGAGCCCAGAGCTTGTACAAGCATCCACCGCCCTGAGAGCCCAGAACTTGTACAAGGCATCCACCGCCTGAGAGCCCAGAGCTTGTACAAGGCATCCACCACCTGAGAGCCAGAACTTGTACAAGGCATCCACCGCCCTGAGAGCCCAGTTGCTTGTACAAGGCATCCACCGCCCTGAGAGCCAGAGCTTGTACAAGGCATCCACCACCCTGAGAGCCCAGGAGCTTGTACAAGGCATCCACCACCCTGAGAGCCCAGTGCTTGTACAAGGCATCCACCACCCTGAGAGCCCAGAGCTTGTACAAGGCATCCACCACCCTGAGAGCCCAGAGCTTGTACAAGGCATCCACCGCCCTGAGAGCCCAGAGCTTGTACAAGACATCCACCGCCCTGAGAGCCCAGTGCTTGTACAAGGCATCCACCACCCTGAGAGCCCAGAGCTTGTACAAGGCATCCACCGCCTGAGAGCCCAGTGCTTGTACAAAGCATCCACCGCCCTGAGAGCCCAGAGCTTGTACAAGGCATCCACCGCCCCTGAGAGCCAGAGCTTGTACAAGGCATTCCACCACCCTGAGAGCCCAGAACTTGTACAAGGCATCCACCGCCCTGAGAGCCCAGAGCTTGTACAAGGCATCCACCCACCCTGAGAGCCCAGAGCTTGTACAAGGCATCCACCGCCCTGAGATCCCAGAGCTTGTACAAGGCATCCACCACCCTGAGAGCCAGAGCTTTACAAGGCATCCACCACCCTGAGAGCCCAGAGCTTGTACAAGACATCCACCGCCCCTGAGAGCCCAGAACTTGTACAAGACATCCACCGCCCTGAGATCCCAAGAGCTTGTACAAGGCATCCACCACCCTGAGAGCCCAGAGCTTGTACAAGGCATCCACCGCCCCTGAGAGCCCAGAACTTGTACAAGGCATCCACCGCCCTGAGAGCCCAGAGCTTGTACAAGGCATCCACCACCCTGAGAGCCCAGTGCTTGTTACAAGCATCCACTACCCTGAGAGCCAGAGCTTGTACAAGGCATCCACCACCCTGAGAGCCCAGAGCTGTACAAGACATCCACCGCCCTGAGAGCCCAGTGCTTGGTACAAGGCATCCACCACCCTTGAGAGCCCAGAGCTTGTAAAGGCATCCACCACCCTGAGAGCCCAGAGCTTGTACTAGGCATCCACCGCCCTGAGAGCCCAGTGCTTGTACAAGGCATCCACCGCCCTGAGAGCCCAGAGCTTGTACAAGGCATCCACCGCCCCTGAGAGCCCAGGCTTGTACAAGGCATCCACCACCCTGAGAGCCCAGAACTTGTACAAGGCATCCACCGCCCTGAGAGCCCAGTGCTTGTACAAGGCATCCACCGCCCTGAGATCCCAGAGCTTGTACAAGGCATCCACCACCCTGAAGCCCAGAGCTTGTACAAGGCATCCACCACCCTGAGAGCCCAGTGCTTGTACAAGGCATCCACCGCCCTGAGAGCCCAGAGCTTGTACAAGGCATCCACCACCCTGAGAGCCCAGAGCTTGTACAAGGCATCCACCACCCTGAGAGCCCAGAGCTTGTACAAGGCATCCACCGCCCTGAGAGCCCAGAGCTTGTACAAGACATCCACCGCCCTGAGATCCCAGAGCTTGTACAAGGCATCCACCACCCTGAGAGCCCAGAGCTTGTACAAGGCATCCACCACCCTGAGAGCCCAGAGCTTGTACAAGGCATTCCACCGCCCTGAGAGCCCAGAGCTTGTACAAGACATCCACCGCCCTGAGATCCCAGAGCTTGTACAAGGCATCCACCACCCTGAGATCCCAGAACTTGTACAAGGCATCCACCGCCCTGAGAGCCCAGTGCTTGTACAAGGCATCCACCGCCATGAGATCCCAGAGCTTGTACAAGGCATCCACCACCCTGAGAGCCCAGAGCTTGTACAGCTTGTACAAGGCATCCACCGCCCTGAGAGCCCAGAGCTTGTACAAGCATCCACCGCCCTGAGAGCCCAGCCCTTGTACAAGGCATCCACCGCCCTGAGAGCCCAGAGCTTGTACAAGGCATCCACCGCCCTGAGAGCTCAGAGCTTATACAAGGCATCCACCTCCCTGAGAGCCCAGTGCTGTACAAGGCATCCACCACCCGGAGAGCCCAGGCTTGTACAAGGCATCCAACGCCCCTGAGAGCCCAGTGCTTGTACAAGGCATCCACCGCCCTGAGAGCCCAGAGCTTGTACAAGGAATCCACCACCCTGAGAGCCCAGTGCTTGTACAAGGCATCCACCCTGAGATCCAGAAGCTTGTACAAGGCATCACCAGAGATCCCAGAGCTTGTTAAGCATCCACACCCTGAGAGCCCAGGCTTGTACAAGGCATCCACCGCCCTGAGATCCCAGAGCTTGTACAAGGCATCCCACCACCCTGAGAGCCAGAGCTTGTACAAGGCATCCACCACCCTGAGAGCCCAGTGCTTGTACAAGCATCCACCGCCCTGAGAGCCCAGAGCTTGTACAAGGCATCCACCACCCTGAGAGCCCAACTTGTACAAGGCATCCACACCCTGAGAGCCCAGAGCTTGTACAAAGCATTCCACGCCCTGAGAGCCCAGTGCTTGTACAAGCATCCACCGCCCTGAGAGCCAGAGCTTGTACAAGGCATCCACCACCCTGAGAGCCCAGAGCTTGTACAAGGCATCACCGCCCTGAGAGCCCAGAGCTTGTACAAGACATCCACCGCCCTGAGATCCAGAGCTTGTTACAAGGCATCCACCACCCTGAGATCCCAGAACTTGTACAAGGCATCCACCGCCCGGAGCCCAGTGCTTGTACAAGGCATCCACCGCCATGAGATCCCAGAGCTTGTACAAGGCATCCACCACCCTGAGAGCCCAGAGCTATTGTACAAGGCATCCACCGCCCGGAGAGCCCAGAGCTTGTTACAAGGCATCCACCGCCCTGAGAGCCAGCGCTTGTACAAGGCATCCACCACCCTGAGAGCCCAGAGCTTGTACAAGGCATCCACCGCCCTGAGAGCCCAGAGCTTGTACAAGGCATTCCACCGCCCTGAAGAGCTCAGAGCTTGTACAAGCAATCCACCTCCCTGAGAGCCCAGTGCTTTTACAAGCATCCACCACCCTGAGAGCCCAGTGCTTGTACAAGGCATCCAACGCCCCTGAGAGGCCCAGTGCTTGTACAAGGCATCCACCGCCCTGGAGCCCAGAGCTTGTACAAGGAATCCACCACCCTGAGAGCCCAGTGCTTTTACAAGGAATCCACCACCCTGAGAGCCCAGAGCTTGTACAAGGCATCCACCACCCTGAGAGCCCAGTGCTTTTACAAGGAATCCACCACCCTGAGAGCCCAGAGCTTGTACAAGGCATCCACCACCCTGAGAGCCCAGTGCTTTTACAAGGAATCCACCACCCTGTGAGCCCAGAGCTTGTACAGGCATTCCACCACCCTGAGAGCCCAGAGCTTGTACAAGGCATCCACCACCCTGAGAGCCCAGAGCTTGTACAAGGCATCCACCGCCCTGAGAGCCCAGTGCTTGTACAAGTCATCTACCGCCCTGAGAGCCCAGTGCTTGTACAAGGCATCCATCGCCCTGAGAGCCCAGAGCTTGTACAAGGCATCCACCGCCCTGAGAGCCCAGTGCTTGTACAAGGCATCCACCGCCCTGAGAGCCCAGTGCTTGTACAAGGCATCCAACGCCCTGAGAGCCCAGAGCTTGTACAAGGCATCCACCGCCCTGAGAGCCCAGTGCTTGTACAAGGCATCCACCACCCTGAGAGCCCAGAGCTTGTACAAGGCATCCACCACCCTGAGAGCCCAGTGCTTGTACAAGGCATCCACCGCCCTGAGAGCCAGAGCTTGTACAAGGCATCCACCACCCTGAGAGCCCAGAACTTGACAAGGCATCCACCACCCTGAGAGCCCAGAGCTTGTACAAGACATCCACCGCCCTGAGGCCCAGAGCTTGTACAAGGCATCCACCGTCCTGAGAGCCCAGTGCTTGTACAAGGCATCCACCGCCCTGAGAGCCCAGAGCTTGTACAAGGCATCCACCACCCTGAGAGCCCAGAGCTTGTACAAGGCATCCACCGCCCTGAGAGCCCAGAGCTTGTACAAGACATCCACCGCCCTGAGATCCCAGAGCTTGAACAAGGCATCCACCACCCTGAGATCCCAGAACTTGTACAAGGCATCCACGCTCTGAGAGCCCAGTGCTTGTACAAGGCATCCCCGCCATGAGATCCCAGAGCTTGTACAAGGCATCCACCACCCTGAGAGCCCAGAGCTTGTACAAGGCATCCACCGCCCTGAGAGCCCAGAGCTTGTACAAGGCATCCACCGCCCTGAGAGCCCAGCGCTTGTACAAGGCATCCACCACCCTGAGAGCCCAGAGCTTATACAAGGCATCCACCGCCCTGAGAGCCCAGAGCTTGTTACAAGCATCCACCGCCCTGAGAGCTCAGAGCTTGTACAAGGCATCCACCTCCCTGAGAGCCCAGTGCTTGTACAAGGCATCCACCACCCTGAGAGCCCAGTGCTTGTACAAGGCATCCAACGCCCCTGAGAGCCCAGTGCTTGTACAAGACATCCCCCCCGCCCTGAGAGCCCAGTGCTTGTACAAGGCATCCACCGCCCTGAGAGCCCAGAGCTTGTACAAGGAATCCACCGCCCTTGAGAGCCAGAGCTTGTACAAGGAATCCACCGCCCTTAGAGCCCAGAGCTTGTACAAGGCATCCACCGCCCTGAGAGGCCAGAACTTGTTACAAGGCATCCACCGCCCTGAGAGCCAGAGGCTTGTACAAGGCATCCACCGCCCTGAGAGCCCAGAGCTTGTACAAGGCATCCACCGCCCTGAGGCCCAGAGCTTGTACAAGGCATCCACGCCCCTGAGAGCCCAGAGCTTGTACAAGGCATCCACCACCCTGAGAGCCAGTGCTTGTACAAGGCATCCACCGCCCTGAGAGCCCAGTGCTTGTACAAGGCATCCACCGCCCTGAGAGCCCAGAGCTTGTACAAGGCATCCACCGCCCTGAGAGCCCAGAGCTTGTACAAGGCATCCACCGCCCTGAGAGCCCAGAGCTTGTACAAGGCATCCACCGCCCTGAGAGCCCAGAGCTTGTACAAGGCATCCACCTCCCTGAGAGCCCAGTGCTTGTACAAGGCATCCACCGCTGTGGTGCATTGTGGGGGACGTAGGGTTCACATCAGACGCTCCATAGCAGTCTGACGAAGAGTAAAAAACTACATTAACAGATCTCATCTTCAACTGGTAGAAGAGACTGCTGCTGTGGATGTGGCTGGAGTAGAAGTAAAGCTTTACACCATAATTCCGAAAGTTTTGGGTTTGAGGGCTATAAGAGAATGTTTGGCCACTGACCCTATGATCTCCACTAAACAAGAGGATTTTATAATTAAATGTCTTACCTTTTGTCTTGAACATAACTATTTTTGGTTTCAAGATGTTTTTTATTTGCAGCGGACCGGTACGGCGATGGGGGCCAAATTCGCCCCCAGTTTCGCCAACCTTTTCATGACATCCTGGGAAAAGGAATTTATCGGTCCTCTGTTACATAAAGAACAGCCAAAGGGCACTTTGTACCTTTGGAAGCGGTATATAGATGACTGCTTAATTATTTGGAAAGGAGAAAGACAAGGGATGGATGATTTTCTTGCTGGTTTAAACAACAATGAGTGGAGTTTAAAATTCACTAGTACTATTAGTAAGGAATCTGTAGATTTCCTTGATCTCACTCTCTATGTGGATAAAGGTAGATTAAAATCAAAGACCTTTTTTTAAAAAACGGATGTAAATGCATATATAGACACCACTACTTGTCACTATGGTCCGTGGTTGAAAAATATCCCCAAAGGGCAATTTCGTAGGATCCACCGTAACTGCACCGAGCTTGATGTTTACAAACAACAAAGTAAAGTTTTACAAGAAAGATTTGTGGAAAAAGGGTACAAAAAGGAAGATCTTGAAAAACAGAGCTCGGGGATAGAAAAGGGTGGGAAAGATAGTAGTATCAGACAGAAAGATAGTGATCAATTTAAGTTTGCTTTTCTCACACAGTTCAACTCCAGTGCGGGGGTTATAAAAATGCACTGAGGAAAAATTGGGCAGTACTGAAGAATGACCCGGTTTGGGGTCAGTGATTCCCGAGAAACCGGGAGTTATTTTTAAAAAGGCACCTAACCTAAAGAATCATTTGGTTTCAGAGTTTTATTCCCACAAAAATAGCAAAACGAAGTAAGTGTCAGTTCACATGGTGCGGTTTCTGTCTTCCCTGCAAAAACCGTAAGAAAGAAAACAGAATGGTGAATAAAAAAGAAATATTATCAACAGTGACCAAACAGGCTTTTAAAATGAAGGGCGAAATGTCCTGTGAAAGTACTGGGGTGGTCTACGTGCTGGTGTGCCTTTGTGGCCTCCAGTACGTAGGTCGTACCCTCAGAAAGTTAAAAGTGAGGATCCAGGAACATATACGTAACATCAAAAAAGGTGTGAAAACCCATAGCGTATCAGCGCATTTTGCAGAGAAACATAATAAGGACCCAAGTGGTCTTGTATTTGCAGGGGTGGAGAAGGTTCAGTTCAAATGGAGGGGTGGAGATCCCGTAGTGTATATCAATAAGCGAGAAATCGAGTGGATATATCGCATGAGTACATTACAGCCTAAAGGGCTGAACATTGAATTTGATCTTAAACCCTGTTTGGTATAGTGACGAAATCCATGAGGTAAGAATAGGAGTCCAGCGTGTTTACGCTATTCTCTGATAACTGCACCAACAAGTTAAAGGGGTTACCCCACAAATAATGTAAAAAATGAAAATCAGACATCATATAGCACATGACAACCTCTTTCTAACAAAGCAAGAACCAGTCCTGTACCTCACATGGATCCACAGATCTCCACATTCATTGCTCTGCTAGATTCATATCAAGCCGACAGTTCGGGGAGTGTCTTTTCTGCTGCAAGCTCAGGAGGCGTGTCCATGCTCTGCCTATCACAGCTCAGGAGGCGTGTCCATGCTCTGCCTATCACAGCTCAGGAGGCGTGTCCATGCTCTGCCTATCACAGCTCAGGAGGCAGTTAAAAGTTGAAACTGAGCATGTGCGGCCTGCTCAGTGAGCAGGTCAAAGAAATAAGAAAGTAAGTGGTCCTATACAGATACACTTTATTGAATAACTCAGTAGCTGTACAAAATTTTTAATGACATGCAATTACAAAAGTATTCAGACCCAGGTGCTGGTTTGAAAACTGTATAATATTTTTCGTGGGACAACCCCTTTAAATGAAAGATTTGCCTTTTTTTTTTTCTTTTATGTCTATGTCTATGTCTCCTGATATGTATGTAGTGAACTTTCCAGTTTGAGGTAATACGTGGATGTTGTCTGTTTTATTAATATATTATATTGGGGTATGTAAATCTGTTAAATATGTGTATCATTAACATTGCTAGAATGGAACTATGGTATTTGAATTTTAGTGTATATATGTATGAGAAGGTCTCTGATGTCTAGAGATAGACCCTTCCTCCTGTGTGTGGATCCCGGTGTATAAGAAACACCTGGGAGAGGTAGACTCATTAGCCCCTGAGGAAGCGCATAGCGAAACCTAGGTCGGGCAGAGGAGAGGATTTTTAACACAATCAATGTGTCGATATGCCTGATGTACTTTTAATTTTGTAAGTATAATAAAACCTTTACGGATTCTTGCTTAGAGGTGCTTTCACTATTGGTACCCTTCTTCTTAGATTTGAAAGAGGGCCATATCTATGGAGAAGCTGGATTTGCCCTAGTACATCTGTGTGGCCATATCAACTAGTTTCTGAACTGGGAGCTGGATGAACTGACTTGTCCTGTGACTTGAGAGCAGCGCGGTCTTCTTGGTTGTTATTATTGATTAGTGTGAACTGGACCTACCACACACAAAGACCAGCAGCGCTCGGATTGCGGTATTTTCGGGGACCTACAACTTATTATTGTTGTTGTGTATTAGTGGAGTAGAAGACGTGATTCAAACCTCTGACAGATGCCACTGTACAGGTACGGCACGAGATGCTTCTTACTGGAAGCCTCTATAGAATAGCAAAGTTGGCTGCACTATTCCACACAGAAGTAGACCATCAGAGGCCAAAAGATGGTCACTGGTGAACGGGCGCACGCCATACGGCACACTGAATGCAGCCTTATTACACATAATATGCAGCGGAGCCGACACCCGGCTGAGGTCTTTGTCCATTGTGCTCAGAACGTCGTCTAACAAGCGGTATAAATATTGTAACGCGGGATCCTGCTACCTGGGAAATAATGAGCGGCACAGCAGGATCCTTCCACTACCCTTCTCTTCAACCATTTATTCTTTTTATTTTCTGGCAGGAGCATGAAGTGACGACCATTGGCCCAAGCTGCCACGTATAATGAATTCCTCCTTCGCATTGCACAAAAGAACCGACCAAGGATTTGATTTCAAGGGTGAAAATTGTACCTGGAGCGAAGCGATAAAACAAATGTCCTTTAAATGTCGAGCTATAGAAAGTAATGGAGCTTGGAGTGCGGGCTGTGTTGTGTTTAACTGTTTCACTTGTATTATACGGGCCTTTATATCGATCATCCTGACACATCTGCTCCACGCGATCAATGGAGTTTCCTTTCTCGCTGCAATATGTTGGGATTTTAGCTATGGTGAGAAAAAAATCCATGACAAACGTACAGTAGGTCAAAGCCAAAGAGAAAGATGTGCAATTACTCTGTAGGTATATCGAGACAATATGAAAATATGGTGTATTCCTTGAGAAGCATGGTGGGGGGCTGTTGTTGTGCTAGGACCCTAGGAGGGAACCTTCTTATGCGCCACCTGGCTCTACATGACAGAAGTCAATGGAAGCTCAAGTAAAGCCGCACATCACCACTGCTATCACAGGACATTAATCAATGAACTTCAACCTAATGTATGAATGATCAGAGACGGCAGAATCTGCAAACACCATCTGCTGGGAAGTCAGTGCATCCAGGTCCATGCATCAAACCCACAAGGTGGAACATTAGATTCCAACCAGGGACCTTGATCTCAGCCCTCCAACTATGTAATCTGCAAACAGGAGTGCAGAACATCATGTGAAGAGCGAGACGACCATGAAGGCAGCGGTGCTTAACGACCCATGTTCATAGAAGCATTTGGGCTGCCTGAGATTTCAGACTCATCAATTCAGACTAGTTTTTCTGCACTTGTTAAATATTCATTGACGCTGGCAATAGATAAATCCGTGTAGGCCTCCCGAGAATAGGGAAATGTAGGTAATTATTAGACAAAAGCCTGTGGCAGAATTCTTCATCATATCCTCATTGAAGACCGACTTTACCAGATTAAAATAGCAAGAAATATTGTTTTCCTGCAGCCTCAGCATGGAATAATTACTGGTAGACAAAGTCTCAGGCTTGGCTCTAGTAGACAGGAGGATGTGGTCTCAGGATTGGTTCTGGTAGACAGAAGGATGTGATCTCAGGCTTGGTTCTGGTAGATATGAGGATGTGGTCACAGACTTGGTTTCTGGTAGACAGGAGGATGTGGTCTCAGGATTGGTTCTGGTAGACAGAAGGATGTGATCTCAGGCTTGGTTCTGGTAGACATGAGGATGTGATCTCAGGCTTGGTTCTGGTAGACATGAGGATGTGGTCTCAGGCTTGGTTCTGGTAGACAGAAGGATGTGATCTCAGGCTTGGTTCTGGTAGATATGAGGATGTGGTCTGAGGCTTGGTTCTGGTAGACATGAGGATGTGGTCACAGACTTGGTTTCTGGTAGACAGGAGGATGTGATCTCAGGCTTGGTTCTGGTAGACATGAGGATGTGGTCTGAGGCTTGGTTCTGGTAGACATGAGGATGTGGTCTGAGGCTTGGTTCTGGTAGACATGAGGATGTGGTCTCAGGCTTGGTTCTGGTAGACATGAGGATGTGGTCTCAGGCTTGGTTCTAGTAGACAGAAGGATGTGGTCTCAGGCTTGGTTCTGGTAGACATGAGGATGTGGTCTCAGGCTTGGTTCTGGTAGACATGAGGATGTGGTCTCAGGCTTGGTTCTGGTAGACAGAAGGATGTGGTCTCAGGCTTGGTTCTGGTAGACAGAAGGATGTGGTCTCAGGCTTGGTTCTGGTAGACAGGAGGATGTGGTCTCAGGCTTGGTTCTGGTAGACAGGAGGATGTGGTCTCAGGCATGGCTCTGGTAGACATGAGGGTGAGGTCTCAGGCTTGGTTCTGGTAGACATGAGGATGTGGTCTGAGGCTTGGTTCTGGTAGATATGAGGATGTGGTCACAGACTTGGTTTCTGGTAGACAGGAGGATGTGATCTCAGGCTTGGTTCTGGTAGACATGAGGATGTGGTCTCAGGCTTGGTTCTGGTAGACAGAAGGATGTGGTCTCAGGCTTGGTTCTGGTAGACAGAAGGATGTGGTCTCAGACTTGGTTCTGGTAGACAGAAGGATGTGGTCTCAGGCTTGGTTCTGGTAGACATGAGGATGTGGTCTGAGGCTTGGTTCTGGTAGACATGAGGATGTGGTCTCAGGCTTGGTTTTGGTAGACAGAAGGATGTGGTCTCAGGCTTGGTTCTGGTAGACATGAGGATGTGGTCTCAGGCTTGGTTCTGGTAGACATGAGGATGTGGTCTCAGGCTTGGTTCTGGTAGACAGAAGGATGTGGTCTCAGGCTTGGTTCTGGTAGACAGAAGGATGTGGTCTCAGACTTGGTTCTGGTACCACAGACACAAGGTTTATATGTAAATCAATTACAAAGTTATTGGTAACGGTATAACCTACAAAAGGTGAAGCTGTGTACGAAACATCCCTGAAACATGCAAACAATTGGTCTTTGATACCAGGAGACTTTGAAGATATAAATCATAATTTTCCACACTAAAAGGGCTCATGCATATGACTGCATGTATTTTGAAGTCCACAAAAAAATACGGATGACATCCGTTGGCATTCGGTATTTTGCAGAACGGAACAGCTGGCCCCTAATAGAACAGTCTTATTCTTGTCCGTTATGCGGACAATAATAGGACATGTTCTATGCTTTTGTGGAACGGACTTACAGAAACAGAATGCACAAGTAACATCCGTTTTGTTTGCTAACCCATTGAAATATATGGTTCCACATACGGTCCGCAAAAAAAACATTTGTTGCCAAAATTTCTACAACTGGACCATTAATTGAGAGGAGCATGAAGTAAACCAGAGACAGAGAGGATGTCAGAGCGACAGACAGCTTCTTCCTGTCCGGAAGAAATGGCCGACAGTCTCCATGCACAAGGATTCAGGAGCTTCGACGGCTTTCACTTTATATATGAGTAATAAGAACATGGAAGAAAGTTTCTCCCAAAAAAACTTTCCATGGTTATGTGTTCACCTATCGGCTCAGGTGCAATAACACAGGACCTGAAGCGCACGTCTCCTCTGCTTTTTTCTGCTCTACATCTCAATGTGTTCAATTCTTAACTCTAAAGATGGAGCCCATCAATCACTCAATGTACGAAAGCCAAAATAAGAACGGTCAGTGTCACCTCTGAAACGTCTTCATCAGCCGCACAGCAAAGCTTCTTCTCAGCTTATTTACTGGGAATGCAGGACGTGTCGCTCTTAATAAGGCACCAGCTGTGAGACGATCCAAGTGCACCTTCCTGCCATATTATTATGCTGATCACAGGGAAATAAACAGACTCACGATTGTCTATTATTAGAGTACGTAACATCAGAAACGGCGCAAATGAGCGCTGCATTGTCTTCAATGAGGAGAGCATCGCTGACAAGCGGCAAAAAGGGTTCAAGAGCAGCATTCAGTTTTGCATTTCTTGTAATATTTATAGCCTATATCGTACTCCAGAGCTGCACTCACTATTCTGCTGGTGCAGTCACTGTGTACATACATTACTTATCCTGTACTGATCCTGAGTTACATCCTGTATTATACTCCAGAGCAGCACTCACTATTCTGCTGGTGCAGTCACTGTGTACATATATTACTTATCCTGTACTGATCCTGAGTTACATCCTGTATTATACTCCAGAGCTGCACTCACTATTCTGCTGGTGCACTCACTGTGTACATACATTACTTATCCTGTACTGATCCTGAGTTACATCCTGTATTATACTCCAGAGCTGCACTCACTATTCTGCCGGTGCAGTCACTGTGTACATACATTACTTATCCTGTACTGATCCTGAGTTACATCCTGTATTATACTCCAGAGCTGCACTCACTATTCTGCCGGTGCAGTCACTGTGTACATACATTACTTATCCTGTACTGATCCTGAGTTACATCCTGTATTATACTCCAGAGCTGCACTCACTATTCTGCCGGTGCAGTCACTGTGTACATACATTACTTATCCTGTACTGATCCTGAGTTACATCCTGTATTATACTCCAGAGCTGCACTCACTATTCTGCCGGTGCAGTCACTGTGTACATACATTACTTATCCTGTACTGATCCTGAGTTACATCCTGTATTATACTCCAGAGCTGCACTCACTATTCTGCTGGTGCAGTCACTGTGTACATACATTACTTATCCTCTACTGATCCTGAGTTACATCCTGTATTATACTCCAGAGCTGCACTCACTATTCTGCCGGTGCAGTCACTGTGTACATACATTACTTATCCCGTACTGATCCTGAGTTACATCCTGTATTATACTCCAGAGCTGCACTCACTATTCTGCTGGTGCAGTCACTGTGTACATACATTACTTATCCCGTACTGATCCTGAGTTACATCCTGTATTATACTCCAGAGCTGCACTCACTATTCTGCTGGTGCAGTCACTGTGTACATACATTACTTATCCTGTACTGATCCTGAGTTACATCCTGTATTATACTCCAGAGCTGCACTGACTATTCTGCTGGTGCAGTCACTGTGTACATACATTACTTATCCTGTACTGATCCTGAGTTACATCCTGTATTATACTCCAGAGCTGCACTCACTATTCTGCTGGTGCAGTCACTGTGTACATACATTACTTATCCTGTACTGATCCTGAGTTACATCCTGTATTATACTCCAGAGCTGCACTCACTATTCTGCTGGTGCAGTCACTGTGTACATACCTTACTTATCCTGTACTGATCCTGAGTTACATCCTGTATCATACTCCAGAGCTGCACTCACTATTCTGCTGGTGCAGTCACTGTGTACATACATTACTTATCATGTACTGATCCTGAGTTACATCCTGTATCATACTCCAGAGCTGCACTCACTATTCTGCTGGTGCAGTCACTGTGTACATACATTACTTATCCTGTACTGATCCTGAGTTACATCCTGTATTATACTCCAGAGCTGCACTCACTATTCTGCTGGTGCAGTCACTGTGTACATACATTACTTATCCTGTACTGATCCTGAGTTACATCCTGTATTATACTCCAGAGCTGCACTCACTATTCTGCTGGTGCAGTCACTGTGTACATACATTACTTATCCTGTACTGATCCTGAGTTACATCCTGTATTATACTCCAGAGCTGCACTCACTATTCTGCTGGTGCAGTCACTGTGTACATATATTACTTATCCTGTACTGATCCTGAGTTACATCCTGTATTATACTCCAGAGCTGCACTCACTATTCTGCTGGTGCAGTCACTGTGTACATACATTACTTATCATGTACTGATCCTGAGTTACATCCTGTATCATACTCCAGAGCTGCACTCACTATTCTGCTGGTGCAGTCACTGTGTACATACATTACTTATCCTGTACTGATCCTGAGTTACATCCTGTATTATACTCCAGAGCTGCACTCACTATTCTGCTGGTGCAGTCACTGTGTACATACATTACTTATCCTGTACTGATCCTGAGTTACATCCTGTATTATACTCCAGAGCTGCACTCACTATAGCTTTAGGCAACAGGCCCCAAAAGACTGCTGCAATGGTCATTGCACCCCGTGCAGAGGAAGATCACATGCAGAAAACCCATAAAATAAAGGTGATCAGGCCCGGCCGCACCGCCGCTACCATAGACTGAAGGAGGAAGCAAAGCGGGAAAAATCCTTTCACGCAGAACTGTATTAAAAATGGAATATAGATCCCTGAAAGCCAGAGCGCATGGGACCGTGATATGATCAGAGACCAGGATGTCTGGGATGTCTCTGCCTTCCCTTACAGAGCATGATATGTCTAATACATGTGACTGCCGGCCAGAAGAAGGCGATCAATGCCATCTCATCCGCGGCCAGGAATAGGAACATAGTGCGGTATCTATATACTATCTCCCCGGATCCAGTTGCTCAGAACAAAGCGCCTTCGTCTCCATCAATTCAGTCCTCGCTGGGTTTTCACAGTTCATTAACGTGGTCATCTTCATGGAAGGGACAGCCTACCAGATGGAGGGCGGCTACAATGAGGGCGTCCTATGGAGGAGTCAGCAGGTCCACGCATTACACAGTCAGCCCAATGACTCTAATGGGCACGTGTAATGCTTCATTAGCCCTGTGGAGGCGCTGTCAAGAAGCTGAACACTTGCCCACGTTCCTCCCTGGTGATGTGTCCATGGTATCCTCAGCAGCACAATGGTGGTCCCACAGGTGATGCCGCAGAAATAGAAGGCGGCGGACGGCCTTAGTGTGAATGCAGGGGTGCACACTAGCGGCCATCTTGCTCTGATCAGCACAGCTTCTGCATTACTTATTACGATTGCAGCCGGCGGCAGGCTTCCACACAATGTATTTTCCTATCAGAGCGGTGAGTATCAGCCAGAAATCAAGGCCCTCGCTCAGATGACGACCGTGACTTCTTTATCTGCAGGTAGGGCAGACAATCTACGGCTCTTAAATCTCTGCTGCTTTTGAAGCAAGATAAATGGCAAATTACGGAGAAGGACACGAGGAAACCCGTGCGGTAACGTGGAATGACCAAGGAGTTTACAGAGACGCTCCATATCTCATGGTGACACAGAACGGCTTAACCAAACGCTGAGTGCTTTTAGATTGCTTATAAATAATCTTAATGGAAGTTGCCCTGGGAGGGTCGGTATTGAGCAGTCATTTGTTCCGGGCTCTGCAATGCTTCTGCTGCCGGAGAGGAGAAGCGGCGCCAGCAGGACGGAGAGGCCATCCTGCACCTGCTCCCACTCCAGAGCCTGCCATGAAATATTAAAGGCATGTCCTCCGGAGCGAGGAGCAGCCAGGCAGGTGCAGCAGGACTGCTGCCAGCTCCTCTACATGTATCAGGGAGTGAGACTGTAATGAAGGGCGGCCGGGTTCATACGCAAGGAACATACAACATACATGATGCACAGTAGATGGCGTCTGAGAAAGCTTGTTAAAAAGGAAGGATTTACTATAAAAAGTAACTTCCAGGAGGCCCCGCAGCCCGCAGCTAGAGATGAAAATCTACTGGAAATTCAGTGAAGACTGACACCAAGACGTATAAAGCAATAAAAGAATGTAAAGGAAAGCAACATTACATATCTTTAAGTGCTGTACAGATCATGTGACAACTCCTATGGGCAGTGGAACAAGACAAATCAGCATGGACAGCTCCAGTCTCCCATGTGACGCTCCATGGACAGCTCCAGTCTCCCATGTGACGCTCCATGGACAGCTCCAGTCTCCCATGTGACGCTCCATGGACAGCTCCAGTCTCCCATGTGACGTTCCATGGACAGCTCCAGTCTCCCATGTGACGCTCCATGGACAGCTCCAGTCTCCCATGTGACGTTCCATGGACAGCTCCAGTCTCCCATGTGACGCTCCATGGACAGCTCTAGTCTCCCATGTGACGCTCCATGGACAGCTCCAGTCTCCCATGTGACATTCCATGGACAGCTCCAGTCTCCCATGTGACGCTCCATGGACAGCTCCAGTCTCCCATGTGACGTTCCATGGACAGCTCCAGTCTCCCATGTAACGATCTATGGACAGCTCCAGTCTCCCATGTAACGATCTATGGACAGCTCTAGTCTCCCATGTGACGCTCCATGGACAGCTCTAGTCTCCCATGTGACGCTCCATGGACAGCTCCAGTCTCCAATGTGACGCTCTATGGACAGCTCCAGTCTCCCATGTAACGATCTATGGACAGCTCCAGTCTCCAACGTAATGTTCCGTGGACAGCTCCAGTCTCCCATGTGACCGACCTCCCCATGGACAGCTCCAGTCTCCAATGTGACGCTCTATGGACAGCTCCAGTCTCCAATGTGACGCTCTATGGACAGCTCCAGTCTCCAATGTGACGCTCCATGGACAGCTCCAGTCTCCAATGTGACGCTCTATGGACAGCTCCAGTCTCCCATGTGACGCACCATAGACAGCTCCGGTCTCCATTCTCACTCACCATGGACAGCTCCAGTCTCCCATGTGACGCACCATAGACAGCTCCGGTCTCCATTCTCACTCACCATGGACAGCTCCAGTCTCCCATGTGACGCACCATAGACAGCTCCGGTCTCCATTCTCACTCACCATGGACAGCTCCAGTCTCCCATGTGACGCACCATAGACAGCTCCGGTCTCCATTCTCACTCACCATGGACAGCTCCAGTCTCCCATGTGACGCACCATAGACAGCTCCGGTCTCCATTCTCACTCACCATGGACAGCTCCAGTCTCCCATGTGACGCACCATAGACAGCTCCGGTCTCCATTCTCACTCACCATGGACAGCTCCAGTCTCCCATGTGACGCACCATAGACAGCTCCGGTCTCCATTCTCACTCACCATGGACAGCTCCAGTCTCCCATGTGACGCACCATAGACAGCTCCGGTCTCCATTCTCACTCACCATGGACAGCTCCAGTCTCCCATGTGACGCACCATAGACAGCTCCGGTCTCCATTATCACTCACCATGGACAGCTCCAGTCTACCTCATGATGCTCCATGGACATCATACATCGACAAACTCATCAAAAACATAGATATTTTAAAATGCATAATGACCGCTTGCAGCGCTACACACACATCACAGGAGTAATAAACACATTACTTAGGGCCCATTAGCAGCATCCGCCGAGCGGAACAAACTAATTACAAGAGCACATTATGGGAGCAGGCCGGCCGCACTGATTCTTAGTGAAATGCCATCTCTAATGTATGAAATGACAGCGCATTTACCAGAAGCCATCATTGCAAATCTCTGTCCTGAGCGGGAGGTTTCCTTGCCCTGACCACATAACTACCGAACTCGCTTGTCAATTAGACATTCGGATTCCTAATCAATCTGCAGTAAATACTTGAAGAGGGATTACTGCCGTCCATGGCCAGACACAGCACTGTGATAAAGGCGAGGCGCCATACTCCTCATCTAGAAGATGAATACCGCACACACCATACCACCACTCATTGTTACCCCAGTATTAGGAAACAGACCCCATTGTCTCACGACCCCCTGTACTAGAACAATGCTAGGAAGGTCATCCCATGTAAATGATTACTTCCCTGCCTGTACTTCTTTAATTGCTCCGCAGCACATCCCACTAATTGACTTTCGTAAAGGTCTGTGACCTTCTTTGTCCGGCACAGCTTCACTGTCAAGGCGAATTATGAGCAGCTTGTTCTCTGCGTAGTTTTCCTCAGCTCTCCTCCTATTTAGCTGAACATTGCTGATTCAAATACTTCAAAAAGCAGATAAACAATAAAGGAACAAGGCGCCTCGCTATGTGCGAAAATCAGGCACAAAGTAGTACTGCTCTGCTTCTGCATGGTGGCAGGATTTATTTTTATAATCCATTGGATGGGATCGGTTGGGTTTAGGCTTCTTCTATATTTATACCACAAGCAGGTGGAATCGAAAGCACATACACGGCTGCAGATCCCCTGATTGGGAGAGACCAAGGGAAAGTCCTATCCACCCTGCCTGAAGGTCACAGCTGTATGCTCCATCCCCGATGGACAAGCCATAAGTGCTTCATCCCGGGGTGGACAAGTCATAAGCGCTTCATCCCAGGTGGACAAGCCATGAGCGCTTCATCCCTGGTGGACAAGCCATGAGCGCTTCATCCCTGGTGGACAAGCCATGAGTGCTTCATCCCTGGTGGACAAGCCGTAAGTGCTTCATCCCGGGGTGGACAAGCCATAAGTGCTTCATTCCAGGTGTAGAAGCCATCAGTGCTCCATCCCCGGTGGACAAGCCATGAGTGCTTCATCCCCGATGGACAAGCCATGAGCGCTTCATCCCTGGTGGACAAGCCATGAGTGCTTCATCCCCGGTGGACAAGCCGTGAGTGCTTCATCCCTGGTGGACAAGCCGTGAGTGCTTCATCCCTGGTGGACAAGTCGTGAGCACTTCATCCCTGGTGGACAAGCCGTGAGCACTTCATCCCTGGTGGACAAGCCGTGAGTGCTTCATCCCTGGTGGACAAGCCGTGAGTGCTTCATCCCCGTGGACAAGCCGTGAGCGCTTGATCCCCGGTGGACAAGCCGTGAGTGCTTCATCCCCGGTGGACAAGCCGTGAGTGCTTCATCCCCGATGGACAAGCCATTAGTGCTTCATCCCCAGGTAGACAAGCCATTAGTGCTTCATCCTGGTGGAAAAGCTGTGAGTGCTTCATCCCCGTGGACAAGCCATGAGTGCTTCATCCCCGTGGACAAGCTGTGAGTGCTTCATCCCGTGGACAAGCCATGAGTGCTTCATCCCCGTGGACAAGCTGTGAGTGCTTCATCCCTGGTGGACAAGCTGTGAGTGCTTCATCCCCAGGTGGACAAGCTGTGAGTGCTTCATCCCCGTGGACAAGCCATGAGTGCTTCATCCCCGTGGACAAGCTGTGAGTGCTTCATCCCTGGTGGACAAGCTGTGAGTGCTTCATCCCCAGGTGGACAAGCTGTGAGTGCTTCATCCCTGGTGGACAAGCTGTGAGTGCTTCATCCCTGGTGGACAAGCTGTGAGTGCTTCATCCCTGGTGGACAAGCTGTGAGTGCTTCATCCCTGGTGGACAAGCTGTGAGTGCTTCATCCCTGGTGGACAAGCCGTGAGTCTTCTCTATACTTAGTTGCAGACATTTTTTTAATCATTTCTATTCATCTGAATGGAGTTGATTCAAGCACATGGATTTCTGCAAGCTCCGTTCAGATAATTCTGCAACTAATCTGCTGAGTGTGAATAAACCCTGTGCTGACAGACACAACCATCATTTTGTGGCAGCCACATCCAGGCCATGCAGAATAAAGAGGATCTCCTACACAGATCTGCTGGTGCAGCGTGACCTTGATATTAAATGAGGGCAGAAGCAGTTTAATGTTCTACAGAGGAGGAAGTCTGCGATATAAATGATGAATACACTGCTGTAATAGACCGTTTATAGCGCCCGATCCCGCAGAGCCGTAGCTATCTGCACAGAGAAGAAGCCCTGTTGTGCATTACTACATATGACTAGTGTAACATGTCTTCACACTCCTGCACCACATTGACACCCGGCATCCTCAGGATACACACGGTACAATGCGAGCACTGCCACAAATTATAAGATGTCTGATCAGGAATGTCTTGAGAGGCCCGAAGAACCGATAAACACAATGTGAAAAGAAGAAAAATGTGAGCAAACTGGTGACAAGCACAGCCTAAGCTCTCCTCCGAGCCGAGCGTGTCGTTAAATTCCCCATGACCCTTCTTCTCGGGTTATCACAGGTAGAACTGTAGCTTCACAGCTTTCATCTTATTAAAGGCCTCGTTCTTGTTGCTGCTGTCACTAGATGGTCTCTAATGAGCTGCAAAAACTGAGCAGATGACGGAACGCGGAGCCTTATTTCTGGAGTAATGGGAAGTCACGTTCCCTCACAAATGAGGCGGATTAGCACACGAGTAACATGAGGGCTGATCTGCATCTCTAGGGGACGGAGCCCGTGACAAATAGCATCCAACTAGAACGTGTCATTTTGCAGATTTGGCTATGAGCCGTTGTTTAAAAAAATTCTCTTTAACGCCGTCATAGTCTGCACTGCTAAATATTCCTAAAATACTGAAGCGCTCCCTCCAGGAAGGACTTAATGAATCCCTGCTTTATATATAAAAAGCACTCACTACTGGAGGCTTCTATGTAAATTTTACCGTCTCGCTCAATAGTGACGGCGTCTCTGAGACTAATTTTTAATTCAGGCTCAAAGTTTGGGGCTTAGGAGGTGGATGAGGTTTCATGACAGACGAAGAATGCAAATAATTATTTCTTCTGGAGAAAGCGGTCTTGGGAGGATAGACAAGGACAAAAGGCTTTCGCTTGCAGAGATATTATAAAGCTTGGGATTGTTTTGTATCATATCTCGGATGAAGGAGATACAAGTGCACACAATTCATGTTTTAGGATTTTTGGATTCATATCCCTGCGCGGATTTCTAATGGAAATGACGTGTCGGGTTTATTAATGAGCTTCTCTCTTGTGCTGCTTTTTCTACTTTGTCTCTTTCTACTTCAAGACACGTCTCAAACTAAACGTCTCGCAATGCAGATATTTATTATCTGCCTTTTAAAAAGCTTCTCGCTGCGGCAGATTCCATCATTCAAGCTGCACTGAGACGGCGATTTATGGTCGACTCCCGAGTGCCGGGCTGGAGAGAAGACGAACAATGATCATCTGCTGCTCATTGCTTTATGATATGGAGATCTAATGGTTGACGAAAACAGCTGTGTCAAGCTGAAGACGTGGCTTACACACCATTATATCATGGCATTCATCAATGTGAACTGTCACCACCAAGAATCCCGCCCTAAGAAGAGCCCCAAAGGCTGACAATAATCGAGACAACTGGTGAAAAAAATATAGCACTGGCTGTTTTTGGGCAGCAGCACCAGGAAGGATGCAGTCACTGATAAGGGAAAATATCTCTTTTCATGAGGCCTCAGTCACACAAACGCATTTTTCATCCAGGGGCCATCTGCAGATCAAACACTGGCTCATGCATTTCTATGGAGCCTTGTAGACATCCGTATTTTCTGGGGCCGTTCCTACTCTGGTATCAATCAGCAAGGAGATGACAATAAAGTCTGCCCCCTGCCCTACAGACTTCATATGGAAACGGTACAGCTTGTAATAGGTTTTTTATGCAATGAATTTGTGTGGGTGTAGAGGTGAGACCCCATAAAGGTGCATGTGGCAGTAAAGCTACAGAGAGGACAGTGTGAGGGCATCTCCCGCTGTCAGATATAAAGCACATCTCTGCTCGGCGTCCTGAGGACAGGAGGCGCTGACCTTGAGGACTCGCTGTTTACTGCACAAGAATTGACAATTCCAGTCTCCGTTTCCAGTTTTATCTTGGGCCCAATTTAGTTCTGGCCTCCATCCAGAATCTCAGCTTCTACCTTGGCCTGAGCTCGGTGTTCGTGTGCGCTGCAGTTTCTTGGCAGGAGAGTCGGGCACCGTGGCTGTGATGCCACCGTCTCAGCTCTCTTATTTATAAGCACCTTGAGGCAATGGCACTGCACAGGGGAAAACTAAAGAAACGCGTCCTCCTCAAGTCCTCGGAAATGCCACACGTCCAACCACACGTGATAAATCAGGCCTCGCCAAACTCGTAGAGATATAAATAGCTGGTGCAGAAATAAAAAAAAACCTCATCCACTCGGTTCATTCTTTATGATACCTTCCAGATTTATGTCACAAGACACTACAACTTAGAAATGATTCATGGGAGGTGAACTTTCGAAAGCTGGAAAAGTTTCCCAAACAAGTCTCATCATGTCCGTGAAGGTCTCTTAAGCAAAACTAGGGTGTCATCCCACACTCCCAAATATTTAAAGATGTTCTCCATCTACATCTGTAAAATCTCACATACGGGTAATGCAGCAATAAACCGCGAGGGATCGGCTAGCGCATCCCCGTGCCGTCAGTTCAGGGAATTCTACATTGTGCTGGAGACCTCAGATCTGACACAGACTGGTTACTGGGACTGACCACCTGACAATCAAATTGTGGATGTTACAGTCAATACCTAGACACCAGGTTGTCAGAGATGACTCTCCAGGAGAACTGGATAGGATCCGAGTTATGTTCTGCATCCTGCCCCTTTATTAAGGTGAATAAATGCAGATTGTTGAGCAGATCCTCTAAGACGTCAGCTCTCACCACGCCGGAGGTGCTGCACACTTTCACCCACTTGCCTATTTACAACATTCAATTCCCCAATATTGAACATGACACAAAGGTCGAGGTGACATGACGCCTTCATCTCGCTGGAGACCCTCGGAGCGGCGGCCTTATCCCCTGACAGCAGATTGTGATTCTGTAGATGGCACAATACTGGATTGTGATTAAGAAAACAAATGAGAGTTCTGAGCCTGTATCAGCCTGCGCTATTCCTTCCATAGTACAATCCCCATCGGACAAGCGCATCGTTATTGCAATATTGAGAGTAAATTGAGGAATACAAGAGCACAAGTCCTGGGGTCTCCTCATGTCAATCAGCTAATAATCTGGGGAGTGCAGACGATGTGGGAAAATTACCTACTTTATGCACAATTACTATACTGGATTTCCACTGCCGCCTCTGGAGTTATAGAATGTAGTCTGTAATATTAATATATTTCCCTATTGTTTCTATCAAAGACAGCAGATCCCAAAAAAGACATCCTGTAATAAAGACCTCTGAGAGGAGCGGCACTAATACACCAGTAATAAAGACCTCGGAGAGGAGCGGCACTAATACACCTGTAATAAAGACCTCGGAGAGGAGCGGCACTAACACACCTGTAATAAAGACCTCGGAGAGGAGCGGCACTAATACACCAGTAATAAAGACCTCGAGAGGAGCGGCACTAATACACCAGTAATAAAGACCTCGGAGAGGAGCGGCACTAATACACCAGTAATAAAGACCTCGGAGAGGAGCGGCCCTAACACACCTGTAATAAAGACCTCGGAGAGGAGCGGCACTAATACACCAGTAATAAGACCTCGGAGAGGAGCGGCACTAATACACCAGTAATAAAGACCCTCGGAGAGGAGCGGCACTAACACACCTGTAATAAAGACCTCGGAGAGGAGGCGGCACTAACACCCAGTAATAAAGACCTCGGAGAGGAGCGGCACTAAACACACCCAGTAATAAGACCTCGGAGAGGAGCGGCACTAATACACCAGTAATAAAGACCTCGGAGAGGAGCGGCACTAATACACCAGTAATAAAGACCTCGGAGAGGAGCGGCACTAATACACCAGTAATAAAGACCTCGGAGAGGAGCGGCACTAATACACCAGTAATAAAGACCTCGGAGAGGAGCGGCACTAATACACACCAGTAATAAAGACCTCGGAGAGGAGCGGCACTCGGAGAATACATACACCAGTAATAAAGACCTCGGAGAGGAGCGGCACTAATACACCAGTAATAAAGACCTCGGAGAGAGGAGCGGCACTAAACACACCAGTAATAAAGACCTCGGAGAGGAGCGGCACTAATAACACACCAGTAATAAAGACCTCGGAGAGGAGCGGCACTAACACACCAGTAAATAAAGACCTCGGAGAGGAAGCGGCACTAACACACCAGTAATAAAGACCTCGGAGAGGGAGCGGCACTAACACACCTGTAATAAAGACCTCGAGAGGAGCGGCACACTAACACACCTGTAATAAAGACCTCGGAGAGGAGCGGCACTAATAACACACCCAATAAAAGACCTCGGAGAGGAGCGGCACTAACACACCTGTAATAAAGACCTCGGAGAGGAGCGGCACTAACACACCAGTAATAAAGACCTCGGAGAGGAGCGGCACTAACACACACCTGTAATAAAGACCTCGGAGAGGAGCGGCACTAACACACCTGTAATAAGACCTCGGAGAGGTAGCACTAAACACCAGTAATAAAGACTCGGAGAGGAGCGGCACTAATACACCAGTAATAAGACCTCGGTAATAAAGAGAGAGGAGCGGCACTAACACACCTACACCAGTAATAAAGACCTCGGAGAGGAGCGGCACTAAACACACCTGTAAATAAAGACCTCGGAGAGGAGCGGCACTAACACACCAGTAATAAAGACCTCGGAGAGGAGCGGCACTAACACACCTGTAATAAAGACCTCGGAGAGGAGCGGCACTCGAGAGGAACACACCAGTAATAAAGACCTCGGAGAGGAGCGGCACTAACACACCTGTAATAAAGACCTCGGAGAGGAGCAGCGGCACTAACACACCTGTAATAAAGACCCTCGGAGAGGAGCGGCACTGAAACCACTGTAATAAAGACCTCGGAGAGGAGCGGCACTAACACACCTGTAATAAAGACCTCGGAGAGGAGGCACTAACACACCAGTAATAACACACACACCCAGTATAAAGACCCCAGAGAGGAGCGGCACTAACACACCTGTAATAAAGACCTCGGAGAGGAGCGGCACTAAGACACACCAGTAATAAAGACCTCGGAGAGGAGCGGCACTAATACACCAGTAATAAAGACTCGGAGAGGAGCGGCACTAACACACCATGTAATAAAGACCTCGGAGAGGAGCGGCACTAACACACATGTAATAAAGACCCCGAGAGGAGCGGCACTAAACACCAGTAATAAAAGACCTCGGAGAGGAGCGGCACTAACACACCAGTAATAAAGACCCTCGGAGAGGAGCGGCACTAACACACCACCTGTAATAAAGACCTCGGAGAGGAGCGGCACTAACACACACCAGTAATAAAGACTCGGAGAAGGAGCGGCACTAACACACCAGTAATAAAGACCTCGGAGAGGAGCGGCACTAACACACCAGTAATAAAGACCTCGGAGAGGAGCGGCACTAATACACCAGTATAAAGACCCTCGGAGAGGAGCGGCACTAACACACCTGTAATAAAGACCTCGAGAGATGAGCGGCACTAACACACATGTAATAAAGACTTCGGAGAGGAGCGGCACTAACACACCAGTAATAAAGACCTCGGAGAGGAGCGGCCTAACACACCAGTAATAAAGACCTCGGAGAGGGAGCGGCACTAACACACCTGTAATAAAGACCTCGGAGAGGAGCGGACTAACACACCAGTAATAAAGACCCCAGAGAGGAGCGGCACTAAACACACCAGTAATAAAGACCTCGGAGAGGAGCGGCACTAACACACCAGTAATAAAGACCTCGGAGAGGAGCGGCACTAATACACCAGTAATAAAGACCTCGGAGAGGAGCGGCACTAATACACCAGTAATAAAGACCTCGGAGAGGAGCGGCACTAAATACACCTGTAATAAAGACCTCGGAGAGGAGCGGCACTAACACACCAGTAATAAAGACCTCGGAGAGGAGCGGCACTAACACACCAGTAAAAAAAAGACTCGAGAGGAGGACGGCACTAACACACCAGTAATAAAGACCTCGGAGAGGAGCGGCACTAACACACCTGTAATAAAGACCTCGGAGAGGAGCGGCACTAACACACCAGTAATAAAAGACCTCGGAGAGGAGCGGCACTAATACACCAGTAATAAAGACCTCGGAGAGGAGCGGCACTAGAGACCTACACACAGTAATAAAGACTCGGAGAGGAGCGGCACTAATACACCAGTAATAAAGACCTCGGAGAGGAGCGGCACTAAACACAGTAATTAACTAAACACAGTAATAAAGACTCGCGAGAGGAGCGGCACTAAATACACCAGAATAAAGACCTCGGAGAGGAGCGGCACTAATACACCAGTTAATAAAGACCTCGGAGAGGAGCGGCACTAATACACCAGTAATAAAGACCTCGAGAGGAGCGGCACTAACACACCAGTAATAAAGACCTCGGAGAGGAGCGGCACTAACACACCAGTAATAAAGACTAACACAGCCAGAGAGGAGCGGCACTAACACACACCAGTAATAAAGACCTTGGAGAGGAGCGGCACTAACACACCAGTAATAAAGACCTCGGAGAGGAGCGGCACTAACACACCTGTAATAAAGACCTCGGAGAGGAGCGGCACTAACACACCTGTAATAAAAGACCTCGGAGAGGAGCGGCACACTAACACACCAGTAATAAAGACCTCGGAGAGGAGCGGCACTAACACACCTGTATAAAGACCTCAGAGACCTCGGAGGAGGAGCGGCACTAACACAGTAATAAAGACCCGGAGAGGAGCGGCACTAACACACCACCTGTAATAAAGACCTCGGAGAGGAGCGGCACTAACACACACCAGTAATAAAGACCTCGGAGAGGAGGCGGCACTAACACACCAGTAATAAAGACCTCGGAGAGGAGCGGCAGCGGCACTAACACACCAGTAATAAAACCTCGGAGAGGAGCGGCACTAATACACCAGTAATAAAGACCTCGGAGAGGAGCGGCACTACACACACCTGTAATAAAGACCGACTCGAGAGGAGCGGCACTAACACACCTGTAATAAAGACCTCGGAGAGGAGCGGCACTAACACACCAGTAATAAAGACCTGGAGAGGAGCGGCACAAACACACCTGTAATAAAGACCTCGGAGAGGAGCGGCACTAACACACCAGTAATAAAGACCTCGGAGAGGAGCGGCACTAACACACAGTAAATAAAGACCTCGGAGAGGAGCGGCACTAACACACCAGTAAAAAGACCCGAGGAGAGGAGAGCGGCACTAACACACCCTAACTAACACAGTAATAAAAGACCTCGGAGAGGAGCGGCACTAAACACACCTGTAATAAAGACCTCGGAGAGGAGCGGCACTAACACACCAGTAATAAAGACCCTCGGAGAGGAGCGGCACTAATACACCAGTAATAAAGACCTCGGAGAGGAGCGGCACTAACACACCAGTAATAAAGACCTCGGAGAGGAGCGGACTAACACACCTGTAATAAAGACCTCGGAGAGAGCGGCACTAACACCAGTAATAAAGACCTCGGAGAGGAGCGGCACTAATACACCAGTAATAAAGACCCCAGAGAGGAGCGGCACTAACACACCTGTAATAAAGACCTCGGAGAGGAGCGGCACTAACACACCTGTATAGACCTAGAGAGCGGCACTACACACCTGTAATAAAGACCCCGGAGAGAGGAGCGGCACTAACCACACCTGTAATAAAGACCTCGGAGAGGAGCGGCACTAACACACCAGTAATAAAGACCTCGGAGAGGAGCGGCACTAATACACCAGTAATAAAGACCTCGGAGAGGAGCGGCACTAACACACCAGTAATAAAGACCTCGGAGAGGAGTGGCACTAACACACCAGTAAAATAAAGACCGGAGAAGACCTCGGAGAGCGGCACTAACACTCCACAAATAAAGACCTCGGGAGAGGAGCGGCACTAACACACCAGTAATAAAGACCTCGGAGAGGAGCGGCACTAACACACCTGTAATAAAGACCTCGGAGAGGAGCGACACTAACACACCAGTAATAAAGACACTCAGAGAGGAGCGGCACTAATACACCAGTAATAAAGAGGAGGAGGAGCGGCACTAACACACAGTAATAAAGACCTCAGAGAGGAGCGGCACTAAACACACACCTGTAATAAAGACCTCGGAGAGGAGCGGCACCTACTAACACACCGTAATAAAGACCTCGGAGAGGAGCGGCACAAACACCTGTAATAAAGACCTCGGAGAGGAGCGGCACTAACACACCAGTAATAAAGACCCCAGAGAGGAGCGGCACTAAAACACACCAGTAATAAAGACCTCGGAGAGAGAGCGGCACTACACACACCAGTAATAAAGACCTCGGAGAGGAGCGGCACTAATACACCAGTAATAAAGAC